>CM032179.1:7304414-7354910 GCA_018908115.1 Anopheles rivulorum
TTAAATCATTTCATTGCCAACGATTATTCATTGGTATCATACAGTGATGTCAAATTCATTTAGGCTTACAGGCTGGTTTCCATGTAGAATTCATTCGGGTTATGTAACATGTGATTAATGCTGCTGTTGCTGCTGTTGTTGCTGCTGTTGCTGCTGTTGATGTTGCTGCTGTAATAAAAGCTGCTGTTGCTGCTGTTGTGACAATACTTGTTGCTGTTGTAACTGTGCCTGATGCACTTGCAGTTGTGGTGACTGCTGTTGCATCAGTTGAGGTGATTGTTGTTGGTGCTGCTGCTGTTGCAACTGTTGCTGCTGTTGCTGGAGTTGCGATTGCTGCTGCTGTGAGTACGACTTCTGTAGCATCTGTTCTTGCTTTTGCTGCATCATAAGTTGCTGAACCTTTTTGTGCTGAGCCATCATGTTGTGCTGTATCTGCTGTGTTGCCTGTAGCTGGGCGTGCTTCTGTAACAACTGCTGTTGTTGCTGATCCTTATCTGACAGCATCATTTGCGCTTGGGCTGATTTTACCATTTGCTGTTTATGTTCCATCGATTTCTGTTGGTCTTGCTGTTGCATCAGCAATTGTTGCTGTTGTTTTTGCGGTAACTGCATTGCCTCCTGCTGTTGCTGGACGAGTTGCTGCTGAAGTTGCTGCAACTGCTGATGCTGATCTTGCTGCATCTGTAGTTGTTGTTGAGGTTGCTGCATTTGTTGTTGTTGCTGGGCATGATGCTGCTGTTGTTGGTGAGATTGTTGTAGTTGAGATTGTTGAGGTGGCTGCTGTTGCTGTTGTTGTTGTTGCTGCTGCTGCTGCTGCTGCTGCTGTTGCTGTTGCTGTTGCTGTTGCTGTTGCTGTTGCTGTTGCTGCTGCTGCTGTTGCTGTTGCTGCTGCTGTTGTTGTTGCTGCTGCTGTTGCTGCGAAGCCTGTTGCTGTTTCAATTTGTTAGTGTCACGAAGCGGCAAACACACAGGACAGTCCTGACGTTGACAATTTTTCCAATGGTTGATGATCTGGCGTGATGAGGAACAGTGCGTCTTCGGACAGTTCTTACCTAGCTGGCATGACTGCATGTGCGTCAGCACTTCCTTCATCGTACGGCAGTGTGCTAGGATGCAGATATTGCCGCTCGGATTTTCCGCTTCGCGACGCTGACATTTGTGCGCGTGCAACAACAGAACAAGTTGCTGCTGTATGAGCTTGCGTTTCTCCGGATCAGCCAACAGTGGGTTGCCGCCGGGACTACTGTTCATTGAGTTGGACGTATTGCCGCCACCACCACTGCTTGTCGCTGCACCTACCGTCGCGGATGCACCGGAGCCAGTAGCACTGCCACCTCCGACCGTCCCCGTCGGTACGTTCATCGAATTGATTGCTTGGTTTTGTTGTGCTACCGCTGCAGCCGATGCGACCAACGGTCGTATCTGCGGCGCATTTGGACCTGGACCACCAAGTTGTTGCTGTTGCAAACTGACCACACCGGCTGGGCCCTGTCCCGTTTGGGTCTGTGGTCCAACATTTCCGTCACCCCCGAGCATTCCCATTGTAGCACCTCCAGCACCGGTTACCATCGGATTCGGCAATCTCGTCCCACCCGGTCCATTCGGTGGTTGTCGGTTGACCAGAACAGGCGATGCAGTACGCACGCCTTGTTGCATAACACCCTGCTGCTGATAACCGACAACAAACTGACCGCCTGTCGCGTTACCGCCAGCGCCACCTCCACCACCCATCTGACCAACCATCGGGGTGCCAACTGCGTGCCCCTGTTGCACAAGTTGTCGTAATCCCGGATTCATATGACCCGTGGTACGTGGCATCAGTCCCGGATTGCCCAATCGCGGCTGACCGCCACCCAAAGGTCCGTTTTGAGCGGGCACTAGTTGGTGCATCATAGGGCCACCATTTCCACTCGCATTGCCACCGGGTTGGTTTGCATTTGTTTGTCGGACACCACCACTGTTTAGCTGCACCAGTCCTCCACCTGACATGACACCTCCACTCAATCCCATAGTGTTCGTCATCACGGGGCCTCCGGTGCCACCACCGGCGCTGCCAACACCACCATTTGGACCAATACCGCTTCCCATTCCCAAAAGGCCAGCACCACCACCAGCTGCCATCGCATTCACTACCACATTGTTGCCCATCGTTTGGTTCATCGAAGACATCATACCAGGCGTTTTGACACCGAGCGGGCCCATGCCAAGCATTGTTTGACCCGGCATTGCTTTGTTCGTCTGGCGGATGGTGGGAAAATCGAAAACATCAGTAAATCATCATTAACAATAGCATCCTTTCCAATATTTAGGAAATTTGCACTGCCTATCCTTACCTGTTGCTGTTGTTGCTGTTGCATCAATAGATGGTGCATCTGCTGGTGTTGTATCTGCTGACGCTGAAGGGCTAACGATACCTGGGTCAGGTTGGAGCTTCCTCCACCTGGATCGTCTCCGTTCATTTGCGATCCTGGGCCTGGGCCAGGTGGTTTGTTGCCCCCGCTCAGCGAGTCTACCCATGTGTTGTCGCCCATCAGCTCGTCTGGTAGGTGGTTTTCCAGATCGAACATTTGATCGAGTGTGGTTGAGATAACTTCTGGACGAGAAAGCCCGGAGCAAGTGATAAGATGGTAGGATGGACGCGACATTTGAAACGATATAAGAAGAGCATTTCCAAAGCATTATTTAAGATTTACTTACGGTTTGCTAACGTTTTGTAGTTAGCAGAGAATAGCAACATAAATGTGTAAGTGGAATTTTAACAATGCTTATCAGTCAATGATTATCACACCGTTTTGTAGTGAGGAACTGAAAAGTTGTGCGTGGAATAAATGACTGCATTTAAAATCATTCGCCTTATTTCTAAGGACATTTTGGGCAGACTTATCTCTTTTACTCCCGTACTCCTAATTTGACCACTTTTGGTTTATGTTCTCTTTGATTTGGTTTCCAACCAAAACGTTAGATTACCATTAATGTTTTGTGATTTTATATCTTTAAAGTCACACAATAGAACATTATGAAACGCTGCGTGTTGTTTATAAGTGTAGTTTAACAATAAAAAACTGTGAAATTCGCAGTGCTCACACAGTGAGAATGAGAAAGATAATGATGATGATGACGACGACGATGAATACGTTTCACCGTGTGCGTGTCTGACTTGTCTAAAAAATGGGAAGCGCTCAGCCGGAATAATGCACTCACTACTGCACACACCACACGTACACAGGCATACGGACGCACGCAACGCACGGTTTAGCAACGAGCAAAAGCGAGAAGGAATCATGAACATCGCGCTGCATATCGACGACTGAATCTCACGTACACAAGCGCAGTACTACCGAATGGAATGATTTTTTAGTAATTTCTAAATATTGTAAAATTCAGAAGAATAACCTGGTTGAATATTACGGGTGAACAACTGGAAATTATTAATCTTATGACGTTTCCAACTGCAAATAGACACATCCCTATACTCGAACAAAATAATTCGCACAAATCAATGATCGATTAGGAGCAATGCAGGACGATCAACGTGCAAAACATATATCCTTCCATACAAATTTCTTCGTTTCGTTACTTTCATTGATGGGCACTGGTTACGTTTGTTCCTCCAAAGTTTAAATTTATCTCGTACTTGTAAAAAATGCCTGGTACGCAAATGTTATTAAGGACGCAGTAATTAAAAGTATTAATTTTGTAATTTCTTACCTGAGGATACATCCCGGACTTTCGCCCGTTTCATCGGTGGCTCCTCCATATGATCGGCCATTGTTTATCACTTTAAGAATTTTGATAGAAGCGAATCGCACAACAAGGAGAGAGAGAAAGGATGCCGTTGTTGGTAGAACGAGCGGGAACAGAAACGAACAAGTTGCAGTGACCACACAGGTTCCTTTTCTTTCCCTTGGGCTACTCCTTTCGTTCACTCTTTCCCTCTGGCGTTCTCACTTCCGATCTTACGTGTGTCTTCACTCTTCTGATGCTCTTCTAATTAAGCTTTTGTTTTACTCTTTCACGTGTTTCTAAGCTTATTTTTGTCACGAATACATATTTTTAAACTGCTTTCTCATATTTACTCACACACTATTTTTCTTATATTATATTCCCAATTGCACTTGCTTTATGCTAATATATTTCATTTGCTGTCGCTTCTCTCTGCTGCAAGTGTGGATTGATGCGGTGAAGCTGTTTTTCTCCTTTTCTCCTTTGCTCCCCCTCTCTCTCTCTCTCTCTCTCTCTCTTTCACTCTCCAACTCGTTTACTCGTTCACTTTAGCTACTACTTTACTAGTGTTTTCGGATGCGCGTGTTAGCTCTTCCTTGTTTTTGCTTTTCTCTTGTTTATTGCAGACGGCTGCTGATGTTGTACGGGTTGCTTGAAGGATGATGATGAGTATGCATGATTGATTTCACGATGCAAAATTCCACGCCTTCACACGTACGAACGCATATACACAAATTCACACGCACATTACACTATATGATCGTGACGACGCGACGCACACCACGGTATACAGACACTTACACACACACTTGTACACGCGCGCACGCAGAGAGCGAGATGGTTGGTGTGCCGCACAGAGAGGGAGAGAGCGAGACGGAACGCGCGTGCACAACCCAACATACACGATTATGACGGTATTCACCACCACACGCATACACACAAGACCGCGCGCGCGCGCGCTCTGCGCACACCTAAACAACGGACTATGCTCTGTTTCTTCTTTCGTTTCTTCCACGGATATTGATGCCGCTCAGCACCAAAAGGGAAATAAACGGCTCGGTGTTCCGGTGCTGCTGCTGCTACTGCTTCGCCGATACCCGGTTCTAATAACGTTATGCTGCTGCAGCTCCTTTTTTTCAGCTGCTGCTGCTGCTGCTGCTGCTGCTGTGTTGTGTGTGTGTGTGCGCGCGCACATGCTGTCCTCCTGTTCAGTGCTGTTCATTTGAAGGAGGACCACTACTATCCGGAATAATGAACAACACACTCACGAAAAAACATGGCTACGATTTTTTGCTCTTTTAGCCGCTTTTCGTACTGGTTGGAGCTGCGATGTTGTTGCTCACACATTAAAATTTTGCGACGCTTTCAATCTCAAAACGCCAAAATCGAACACTTGTTTTATAATTAATCCAGCCCGTTCGTCTTTAAAAAGAAGAAAAGAAAACCTTTAGATAGAAATCATGTAAAGAATATAAAGATGGTAATGAATGAGAGTTTGCGCAAATATATAAACAAATAAAACGAGACAAGATCGCCTAGCCTAATTCATTCTGGATATGGAGACAAACAGAAACTTCATCGATATTCGAAGGAGTAGATTTTGTTTATTAAACCCATTAATTATTCGCACAACTGACCATTTCGTCGTTTTTTTATAAAACTAATAAGTAAGTGCAAGAGCATGCAGACACACCACCTAACTAGTTGTGATGTAGTTTGCTTTAATATTTTGCTATTGAATGCAACTTCTATTGGAACTGAACTTATAAATCATAACCATCGTCTAGCCTTACGGAAAGGGTACAAATAAATGGATTAATCAAAACCATTTTTAGAATGCTCAGTTTCGGCTTTATCTATAAATTTCAATCTTTAAGAATTTCTACATTTCTATATTTTTTCGCCGACCAGACTGACGGGCGGCAATCTATGTATATTACCAAAGGTTGCCATTGATAATTACTAAATCTAGCTTCGTATTATTGTCAGATTTTCTCCGGTTCTGGCGATACATCGTTTGCGCTCAGCATCATTTGCCAATTCTAGCCTTAAAAAACCTCTAAAGAGATTTTCTGAACAGAATGCTCTATTTCGCCGTATCGAGGCTCGCCGCTTATCCAAGTTTACTAAATTTCAAAGATTCTGACTGTACACGGTGCCATTGGTGCATTCATACACGATTGTTAGCTTGCACAAATACATTTTCACACTATACTGGAGATCTTACTTGGATTACACGCACTCAGAGAAAGCAACATTTACAACACATTTACTAGTATTGGTGCAGTCCATGGCTTTGGTGGACACTACGAGCATAAATCGAAAGAGTTGTATTATCCCACAAGTAAAATCGTCATGCTTTCTTGCTTCGGCAGGCATGATTATTACTTGGGAAGAGCGAGAAAGCATCGTCGAGTTTGGTCTTTAAAGCATTCTTTAGTTTAGTTGTACAAAAATGCTTTCATTACTGTCATAACAAATTATTTCTTTTGACTATGGCGCGCGCGGTCTGCTGTGGCGTATGCGAGTGAATGTTACTGAAAACGCTAATGCCACTATACATATACTTTGTTGCTGATCAGAACGAGTTCAATTTAATCATTCACAGCAATCCACCAATTCCAATGAATGGTTCGTAAATATGTTTTTGAGCACGTTACAGACGTCCACGTGGTTAAGCAGGCATACTAAACTTCAATAATAAATATTACGTAGCTGCCGACAGTTTATGGATATTGGCGCTTAATTTTATTCCACAACAAATTGACAACCCACGGACGACGCGTCGTCATCCTAAACGGGATGTCGTTCCTTAAACACACCACAGCAATTCCCTTCCATACCAACACATACGTAAACAGTACCCAGCACTCAATGTTGAGCGAGAATGCTGTATCGCGCATTAAAACTTCTGTCTCACGCGCGGAACTGTCATTTGTTGGATAGCTCACGCCAAAAAGGACTCATCGAAAATGTACGCCGAATGACAGTTCATCTTCACAACAGAGTGTATGTAAACCAATAGACAAACCGTTCTATTTACACCAATTTCTAATATTTGAGTCCAGACACAAATGACAACAAGCCGCAGTCAACACACTTACACTTGCTCGCTCTCAGTGTATGTTAGGCATACTAATAACAATAAAATAGAAATAACTTCGCCGTTTAGACAACAATTTAGTAATATCAATGCGTATGTGATCTGCGGTTAGATCGGCACGGCACAATATTCAACAAATGGCCAATGGGGGGAAAATTGAAGGTGTAAAGTTTATAATTTGCTATACTAACGTATACACAACAGCGGACAAACAGAAGATACAATTTACTTTCTACAAAACCTCTTCCTAAAAAAATGTATATCAAGCACACATTCACAACACACAGAATAGTTTAATGCGAAAATGCGCATCCACTTATTAAAAAAATGACACGATACTAGCAATAATACCTTAAAAACCCCTTCATAAAACCATCAACTAAACTAACTCGTTCAAAACTCAACCGAACACACAAACACTAACCACTCACACATAAACTCATGCATATTCCCATGTACGCATAGAACTCGACGCGCATGCACACACACACGAGCACACGCACGTACGCACACAGCGATACGTTTACTTTCTATTGCTTCACTCACGCACAACAATTTGCAAAACCCTTGTCGCGTTTTTTCTCTTCCTTTTTGGCGTCGTTCAACAATGAAGAACAAACAATGGGACGATGATGAGACGGAGCGGGTTCGAGAAGAAACAGAAGGGAAGAACTCAGGAAAGCAGAACAGAATTTTGAAAATCGCTTTTCTTTTTGGAAGGGAAAATTCGGGGCCTCTCCGACGATGATCCCGAACGAGAGCGGCCGAGTCGCGCGACGACGTCAAAATGGCGGCACTGGTGTTGCCCTGGTCTGTGGCAAGCCTACCCTCCACCGAGCTTGTCAAGAAAATGTCTGACTGAGACGGCTATTTTACAGTTCACTGTCGGGCTCGTTTCGATCGCTGCTCAAAAGCTGTTCACGTGACCTCGACCATAGTTCCATGCACGGACGTATGGTGGCGCTGCGTTAGTGCGATGTGCCCACCCTGTCAGACGGCCGGACGAAATCGGGCTACCTTGCGATTGCTGACCGCGCTTAGACACCGTCGTGCGTGTGTGTGCTCGGTAGCTTTTTCAAACTCCGAGACGCAAGGAAAATATTCACCGTGCTTATCTTTCGTGCCGTGAATTTTCTTCACGACGATGGAAAACCATCTTACCTGGCGCGCAAGTACGAGTCACTTTCTTCAGATTGCTTTGCCACTCCGTTTTCGAAATGACAGTCACGAAAAACCCTTACTCGTCCAGCAGCTGCCGGGGGATACTGCACTGTGATTTGTGTGTACAGTGCTACCATACGTCTGACGCCTTTCGGTTCTCTCGTTTTCTCTTTCACTCTCTAATTGCACTATCCTGTTTCTTCCTGCAACACTACATTTTACAGTGCGCGATTGATCACAAAATAGGAAAAATTTTGTCTTTCAATTTTTGACTTCTCCGGGCCCTCTGGAAACGGTTTAAAAATCTTTCGGCTGGCTTGGCGTAAAATAAAATTATGTTGAATCAATTTTAACACACTTACTTGGCTGAATTGTCTGCCGTTTATTTAGGTTGAAGCTTTTTTCCTGATATGTTTATAGCTTCGCTGCAGTGTTTTCGGTCGTACAAATACTGTGCGTCACATCTACAATGGTATACGTCAGACTGCTCTAGAGCAATTTCTCTTCTCGAACGATAAATGCTATATGGCGGACTATCGGTTCATAATTTGCAACGGTTTCACTAAAGAAATATAATAGCCTATTTCATCTAATATCGTTTTGTGCTTCGGAAGTTTTGAATTAATTTAGCAGAAGCAAAAGGCAGTGCAAGTAGCACTAACATACATTGCAAATTAGTAAGAGTTTAGATAAAATAAACAAAAATATGTTTATTCTCTCTATTTTGTTCAACATTGATGTTTTATGTTGATATTACTCTCTACTTAAAAATACGTAATTTATAACACTGGCTATTTAATATTGTGTCTGTTTGCATTTAAAATAAACTGAGAAAGTAAAAGCTTTCCCATATCGAATTACAAATATCTTCATAATTGATATCATTGTATTCGGGTTATCATTATTTACTATTTATTACAAAGTATTCTTGATTCTCATACCTTAAAATCGTTCTGGAACCATAACAAATAAAAGTATCGAGCAAAATATTGCAATTGAAATCTCTGCAACGACTTTGCAGTAGGTATTTTAAATCATTTCCCTTTCTCTGACGTCTGCGATTTCGTCCACGTCAAATCCGAAAGACGTCTAGATGACAACGAAACGTTTACGGATGTGATGTACATCTATATCTTTAGCAGCGTTAAACGAAAAAAAAAGCGTCACAAAATCCTACGATCTTTCTTTCTTCAATATTAAACGTTGCGAAATGTTATAATATTGTGTGCTATTCAATCATTTATTTTTAAAGGCGCTATACCATTTTATGATAATTTTTATAAATATTTTTAAAGTAAAAATTTTGATATTTTTAAATTAATTTAGGCATTATTAATATTGCAATACAATGCGTCTAATATGGTATATTCTAAATCTGTAAATAAGCTAATATTTATATTATCAATTGCCTAAATGTTTTCTCCAACACTCGTAATTGCAGTTAATTTGACAGGCCAGCTTCTTTGTGCACGAAGTTGGCATGACAAAGAAGAAAGATTTGTTTGGTTTGTTTTTGGTTTAATATTCATGGAAATAAGTATGACTTGTTAAAAATCGTAAACATAGTCATAACATGCCAGTTGACGTGAATAAAACTTAATCAAACTATCAATAATATCGTAAAGAAACACTGCACAATGTTGACGCGTTAGAAATGTTCCATACAGCAGAGTCAAACAAAATGGCGTTTCTCATGTGCGGTACAGATCAGGTTGAGCAGCTAATTACCTCAACACACAGGATAGCAACAATCAATCCCCAAGCTCTCGTATCATTCGATGATGGAATCATTAAAATAGTTGGGCTAAGCCCAAAACATAGATGTTTACAAGTGGCGATAGCTGACAGTTGGAATATGTTTGACGTGTTTGCAACAAACACAGTTCATAACAAACCTATATTGCATTTAAAACTGGTGTATTGTTGTATGTTTGGTGTATTCATTACTTATCTAGCTTTTTTGTAGCATATTCCTAGCGGTGGATGGAAAGAGCAATTCACTAATTGTTCCAGATCATTTGTTGTAACGCCACAGTAGTTCACAAAAAAACAAGGTAAGTGTTGAACAGTATTGGTGTTTTACTTCACTTAATGTATATACATATTCTTTTCTTTCTTTTAGCATGTTGGACAATAAGCAATCTAATAGGAGATTTCTCAAAGCGACCATAACATGGTTTAGACCTTGAGTAAATCATATCGATGTCGATGGTGCTGCTTGATATGGTTAAACATATGGATAGATATAAGGATCAGGGTGTAAAAAACCTTCGTTGTTTTTATTTGACAGCTATTTGCAAAGGAACTGTAGGACCTTGTACTTCGTATACCTTTTAGATCCGTAGAAGAAAAGAGTGTTCCTTTGTAACAGTTTGTATAGCTGTGTGATATTGCGATCAGAGACCAAATTTGCATAAATTGGTCAAGAGGGAGGTCCAGGTGCGAATCTTACGAAGGAATCTTTCTCTTACCAGATGAAATTCATAACACACATGATTCATATGACAAATGTTACATAGAACATGATGGGACGGCCTGGTAATGATCTCTAAAACGACAGTTATCAGGAACGTTTTACGGGATAACATCTTCTAACATAAAGAAAGAGTTGTGTGAAAAGCAGGAGAATCGTACAAGTGGCCCTATGCTATGAACGAATTCATTGCGTTTGTCTATAAATGAGTGTATCGTTCATAAGGTTTGATTTTCTCCCAGCACATCTGACCAAGCAAGTTTGCTGTTAGAGGTGTGCGTCATTTTTGCCATATAGACTTTTTTCATATGAATAGTATTAACCCAATGCTTGTTATCATAGCGAGCGAATCGAGACAATGATTGCGTTTTTTGCCTCTTTTGGATTGTCCATTTATAGTTGAGATGCAAATGCATAAGTACACCGTATTCACCATTATTATCGGTAGCTTTTTTACTATAGCTGTCGGTTGATTCTACGCACAAATTAATTATTAGAGGTTGCGGCTGAACACTATTTTTATTTGCTTATTCTTTCCTTTTAGCTGGCCTCAACGGTTCTTCCTTTCTTCTTGGTTGGGTGTCAATGGTTCTTCCAGCCTTCTTGATTGGGTGTCAAGGGCTCTTCCTTCCTTCTAGTTCCACCGGGAGATCCAACCTTCGTCGGAGTTGAAGCTGGACTTTTTTTTAATTTATTTTTATAGAGGCTTTAAGTTTTTAAAACTACATTCGCCTCTTGTTGAAACTAGATTGATTTTGGTATCATAATGTCGCATCCTTTCTATCGGCTTTCGTTTTCAACATTGTTTCTTTCGTGGGAGAAACGTAGTTAAAGGAGAAATAATCCTTTCTTCTCGTCCTGTTCTTTACGCTGCATACATATTCTGTGTTTCGTTTGTTTCTCCCTAGATGGCGTTTTTCGCCTGTTCGTGTCCTGGCTAAGTTATCGCTAACCAAGAGTGATCGTTTTACCGCAAATAGAGAGATATTCTTTTCAATATTCATAATGGGTTTAATTTCCTCAATCACTTCGATATTGGTTATGAGCACAAATTTGCTTTAGCAAACAAAGGCTGTGCCAAACTGTGTGAAAAATATCGTTCTTTACTAGCATAATGCTCTTATTCTAATTCTTACAGCAAGGGAAAACTGTATTGCGACGCATGTTAACGTTATGTTAAAGTATTATTTGCTATGAAGAGCTCCTTTCATTTCACAATAATTGTAATTTGATATATGAACGGCCAGGCCGTTTCGTCAGAAGAAAACATAAGGGAATGGATACAATTCGAAACTGTGCTCGACTGTGCCTTACAGTTAGCGCCCTCTCCATTTACATTTGAGTATGAAGGTGTTCAGCGTGTTAGCGCCCTCTAGTAGTGAATTTGATTTTCATAGGAAAGTTTCTGTTCTACTGTATAACATAAAAGCATAAACAGCGTTTTTATTACAGATCTTTAATATGATCAGCCAACTTATTTAAAACCCCGATCAATCATGCTTTACTTAGATTATGCATAATTTGAACGAGATGAAGTTATTTCCGCAAAAATTATATAAAAATTTAATCATATGTTTTGAAAATGCTTAGATAGGATAGATTTTTGGGAGATAAATAAAATGTTGGAAGACATGAAAATGAAGCACAAACTCTGCGAATTTGTTATGGTTATTGAATTTCTCTTGAGAAAGACCCATTTTTTTTCCAGCGAGCTTAAGCATTCCGCGTGTCTCTTCAGCGATGCGACGGACTGATAATTAAACAATTCAAAAATATAACTACCAACAGCTTGGTTCACGACGAACCAATGTGCTAAGCCGATCTTGTCTTGTGAAGGGATGAGAAAGGAAGAGAGAAACTAGCGTTCGGAAATGGGACAGCGACAGCAAGCGATGATGTTTTGTCTTATTTTATTCATGTTCGGATCATGTTCGTGCTCTCGGCAGAGCATTATCGGATCGGTTAGGCGCTTTGAACTTGTACGGGAGAACGAGAGAACATGAGGGACACATATTGATTGATTGTCCCGTTCTAGTACGGGCGGCGGGAAACGGTGCAATTTGAAACGTACAAGTCAAATTTAAATGTCTTGCAAATCAAAAACACAACCGCCACGGCGAACAGTTTACTTGTTGTCTCCTTCGGTTGGCGTACGGAACCGTTTGCCCCAGTACCAGCACACTGAGTGTAGTGCTGTCATATGACGCACCTTCGGTGGAAATTGATGCGTGTGTGTGCTCGCGTATATGTGTGGGGCGTTTTTTTTTTTATTTTGGCTTTGCAATCGAGAGCGGCAAGGTGCTTGCCGGAGCCTGCTAGTGTCATCCGCACGCGTTCGTTTCACTAACTATTTCTGCTACTGACTCGACTTCATTCTATTCTGGGACACGGTAAGGTGCGAGTGGTTCTCTGCCGTGTTTTCGTCTGGTCCGTGTAGCTTCGGTGTTTACTGTGCAGTACGTTTATTTATTTAACTTTCGTTGTTTTTTTTTGTGTGTGTGTGTTTAAATCTCGCACTCGTTGCGCTTTTGTTAGTGAAACTTTATTTTAATCGCTCGTTCTGTGCAAGTTGTGCTACCCGTCCAGTGTGCTGCCGTAAGCAACATGTGTACCGAAGAAATTCGAAGCGTACCTGGGTTGTGATGTTTCATTCCACATTTTCCGTTGTGGCTTGTTTCTTGTTTTGTTTGGACTCAGCGAGACCAACATTAGCGCAACGAAAAGCAACAAAGAGCACTGACAGTTAACTTTTCTGCTAGTACAGGGCAGCTAGTGCTTGTGAAGGTTCGCTAGGAAGCGTAATTTTCGCCCCCCGAAGCTACCAAGAATTGGTCTGTGAGTGGTTGGGTGATTAATTTTATGTTGTTTTTGTTGTTGTTGTTGTTGTTGTTGTTGTTAATCGTTGTCGTTTTTGGTCAGCATAATTTCATACGCTTATGAACCATTTTCGCGTGTACGCCGCACGGCGTATGGAAACGGTCCAATTGGTTAACCTTTTAAAAATGGTGTGTGCATTCGTGGCAAAAGCAAAAACAAAAAAAAACAGACACACACACACACCAGACAACCACCATCCGTGCTAGTCCGTGACACGAACGGAAGCAGATGTTTCTTTGCGGGGCTACTTTTCCGGTCCGACGTCATCCGGGAGTGTGAAAATGCGTCCCGAACGATGCGTCAGGATGAAAACTCTTCACCGAACCCAACCCCAACATCGTAACGGGCGCGCTTTTCCGACCCCACGGTCAGTTACGGTTCGTGCAAATGTGGGGTGAGGGCCGCTATTTATAGAAATTATTGAACACTAGGTACACGGCATAACGTTGCGGGCCGTTGCGTGAAATATGATTCATTTTCCTGCCCAAAAAGGTGTGGAAAGGTGATGCAGGGAAAAAGCGCGAGCGGGGGCGGTGTGTGTGTGTGTGTGATTTTTTTTTCTTTTTACAGTAAGAAATTCGAAGCAAATCTGCAAGTGCACCAGTTGGTGCAGTTCTGGGTAGCTTTTTGCTACCATGTGGTTAGGCATGGTTGAGCTGTGGCGGTGTCCGTGAGTCATTAGTGCGATGGAGGCGCCTCGCGCGCGCGCGCGCGCGCTCGCTCTCTCTCACGCTCTCGCCCTCACCTTCCCAACGCTCTCGCGCTGTCTCTTTCCCTCCTGCACCGTGTAAAGCGGCAGCACGTATCTTCGTATACGAGCGCGTGTGGGATGGTACGTATAGTATACACGCCCGCACGCACGCACGTACACATTGACACCGGTTGTGTACGGCAACCCGGACGATCTGGAGGTGACGAAATGGGCGCCGAAATAGCGCGCCCAGTCCATCACCGCACCCACCAGTCCGTGGGTGGGTTGTGCTTAGCAAAGGGGGAAACAAGAAAGCGATTCGGCAAAGCAGGTCGAGCGGGCCCTTTATCGTTGCGGTGTTGTTTACCACCAGCGTAGCCCGCGTTATGTAACTTCATTATTAAAGGATACCCGCGGGATCGCGACCAGGCTTGACATTGAGCAGAGCCGCCAGTCCCGTGGAAACGCGGAAAAAAAAGGTTTACGCGGGAGTGCGAGAGAGAGATCAATGGTAATACTAGCCTGTGTAAACAAGCCACCGACAGCCTAGTGCACCCATATACGTGCCGTGCCGTGCCGTGCGTATAGCACCTACCCCTACCGGCCAAGCAATTGCATCTTCTGACACAGTGTTTATACAACGGGGCAGCATTCGCCTACGGCACTGCGGTGGCGGGATCCCTCCACACGGCGAAGCGGGAAGCGCGTCCGGCCCCGATCGTCAGGCGTGCACGACTCGCACACAGCGGCACGACACCGAACCGAACTCTATCCCACTTCTCTACTTCGCAGCGCGACGACAGACTCGACACGACAGATCGACGGACGAAGCGGACGAAGATAGTGTGCGTCCGCAGCGCTACGGCACAGGCAGTGGCGAACCGTGCCAACCGAGTCAGTGTCTGTCCATCCACCGCGCACAACATCTCACATCCGCAAGGGCAGCATGCGAAATCAGGTTACAGTGCGTGACGGCGAGCGTGCGCACGTGCCGCGCACCGCCATGCTGGTGCAGCTGATCGTTGGCGGGCTGCTGCTCGGCACCGTCTGGCACGATCGTACCGCAACCGCATTCAACCTGGACACAATCAACTACATCCTGCAGGAAGGTGAACCGAACTCAATGTTTGGCTTCAGCGTGGTGCTGCATCGCGAGCAGAACAAAAGCTGGTAAGTAAGCATCGGTCGGCCGCCCGCGTCCTTGCGCTGCTTATCGTTCCGAACCGCACGCTGGACAGCACGAGCGAGCGAGTTGTGCCTGTGACCGTGACAACCGTGGGTTTGGCGTTTGCAAAGGACTCTTTCTCGCCGCTTTTTATTTGTGAGGTGCGTTACAGACTACCGTGAGGCGTGGGACGTTGTTATTGTTGTTGTTGTTGTTTTTTGTGCTACAGAGAAGTTGGTTGATTTGAAAAAATCCATCGGTGAAATAAAACCAAAAAAAATAAATCAGCCCCCAATATAGTGCGCAACATACGAATGGTGGATTTACAGCAGCAGAAGGCACCTTAAGCGAAAACAAGAAAATGCTTGGATTGGTAAAAATAGTTGCGATTTGGTTACCCGTTTGCAAACCACGAGCTCGCCGCTTTATCGTTAAAAAAAACCCCGCCCGTTAGGCTTTGCCAGTGGGCAGAACGTCAGTAGTAAATGTAGTAGTAGCGAAACATTTAAACAGCATTTATTTGCAGCGTAGGCGTTCGTTCCCAATGTGTTCCATTAATTTGTGCAAAACAGCGGGAAAACAGTAGTCGGCCAATAGTAAGCTCTTTATCGAGTCCCGCTTGCGACAAACAGTTCGAATTAAACCGTACTGCGTTTATGGTGCAAACGTGTTGTTAATGTAAATGCAGCATTTATGAAGGGTTAACAAGAGAGGTCCAGCAAAACTTCGTTTTTCCCTGCTAAACAAAATCAAACAGAGAAATGCAGCCGTGGTGTTGGTGGTTGCTTTAAGAACCACCCAAATCGCTTAAGAGTGCTCGTTACAGTGCGCATACATACAGTTCGCACATTAAAGCGCGCGTTTTGTTTCTGTTATTTTATTTTATTTTTTTTTTAAAGCAGATGGCTTGCAACGCCTGCGAATGGCATTCGATTTCTTGTTGCAAGCAATGGAAACTTCACACGCCACTTGCGTTTCTTGGCTTTGCATTGACGTTCCACATCCTACGCTTGATTAGCGTTCATCTACGATATGCAACTCGCATTGCCGCACTACCCCTGCGGTGGCATTCGCGGGTGATTAAGACGGGCAAAAGAAAAAAAAGAAAAAAAAAGCAAGCCTTGAGTGGCACTTTATTGATTAAAGACTAAAGCAAAACGGGGCACGGTGCAGCAATGGCGGGCAAAGCAACGATCCCGACCATTCTGCGCCCCGTCGCGTCGCCCGGCACTCGTCACATTTTTATTTTACATCTTATTTTTATTTTTATTTATTTTTTTTTTTATATTCCCGATATATTCCATTTGCAAATGGATTTGCAAACGTTTCCACACGCTCTTTTCTGGTGGTTTTGCGGTCTTGTGCTTTATTCTGCCGATCGCTTTTCGCTGCACAGCACTGTAAACAGCGCGCACGGTGACACAGAAAAGTCACCATTGCCAAACCACGCATACATCCGCACCGGCAGCGCGCTAGCGAGCCAAGCCGCAGCGATCCGGTACGATTACAGCGCAACAATCGGCACGATGGCACACACGGGCGCAGGGAACATTTGAAACGATCGTGTTATTTGCTTTTGCGCTTTCGTGATTTCATCTTGAACGGATGGCTTTACCCGTCACCGGCCGGAGTGCTGCGAGCAAAGTTTGCTTTGCTTCAACGCCGTGCGATACGGAGTACGCAATACGCGTAGGCGGACGGTTCGTTGTGGTCGTGCACGACGCTGATGATGATGACGATGCCGGGTGTAATTATTTAATTGACAATCAGGCTGACTACCACGGCCAACTGACTAGCTTCTGACCGACGCTTACTGTAACGGGCGCTGTGTGTGTGTGTGTGTGGTTGTATTCTATATTTGGGCGCGTCCGTACCATCCTCGTACCAACACTTTGCCAGACGCTTCGGTTCGTACGTGCGGATAATTTTATCAACAGTATTGATGAACTTTGCGCTTCTTCAATCAGCATCGCGATGACAATGACATGTCCGTACCGGCCGGACACAGATACGGGAACGTTACGGTGCGTGAACGTTTCGACAGCGTTTCCGCATTCCTTTCCCGGGGCTTTCCGGGTGAAATGGTGCTTCGTAAGAATTCATTCGTCATACGCGCGGACGACCACGAAACCGTCAATTATTCAATACAGGCCACTTTACAGCGTGGAAGCGCTTACCGCACATCAATGCAAATGGCCGACCATTAGGAAGCGTTCGTACGCAGCACTCCGCATACATCCGGCGACGTCACACGAGCGTCTCAGATGGACACCCTCTTCCAGATCGATGCCACTCGTCTACGAATGATTTGATTTGGGAATGACAACTTTGTTGGAGGCGGTTTCCCTTAATCTTCAGACAGCCCAACACATGTCACCGTAGGGCAGGAATATCGCTCTTACAATGCCTGGTGAGCGTTCACACACACACACACACACACACACACACACACACTTATCCCAAGAAGGAAAGAAGGTTTTGAATCTATCAGGCCGTGTCACACTCGGGGCCGCATATTAATGATTGCGCCCAATCCATCACCATCCATTTTGGGCTTTTGCTTCTTTTGAATTGGAACCCATCGGAAGTACCCGGTCCGGTCGAGGCAACAGTCTCGAGCCTTCCGTAAAAGGGGGAAAAACACACACACACGCACATGTGTGTGAAGGCGAAGCAAAAGCAACCAAAAAGGAAAAGAGGATGCAACAGTAACCCCTGGAAACAGAAGGGACAGATAGAAACAGAACACGTGTGAAAATGCATCCTAATTTAAACGTGCTCGTGCTCGCGCTCGTGTGTGTTTGTGTGCCATGTGTGTGTGATGCGTGATGCGTGAATGTGTTTACGATCAAACGGAATGTGTGACGAAGTGAAGCAGCAGCAGCAGCAGCAACAAAAGAACCCACGACAAAAAAAGAAGCAGAAGCAAACAAAAAAGAAGGGGGAAAATGTAATAGTGCAATAAAACATAAAAAACCATATGATTGCGATGCGCTGTTTGGGAAAATCTGGACGGGAAATCTAGGCTCGTTGCGCGCAACATTGTCCTGCTGGGACGTTGTGCGGCGCGCTACATTATCGCCCGGAGTGCCCGTTTTGCCCGAAATATCAACCATGTGCGCCGCACATGTGTCACATGCGTCCGGGGTCACAGTGTGCGTGAGCGCCTGCGCTCCAAGGCCTGCTTCTGCCCAGCGGAGTTGATGCGGGCTGCCCATGGTTGCGTGGTTGTCGTTGGGGAATGTATCTCTATGCTTCGTACGCCTATTGCTGCTGCTGCTGCTGCTGCTTGCGGGCGTAGGTAGTTGCTGATGATCCACCGTGTTGGGTTGCGTTCGATCGCCCGAACGATCCACGATGGGAGAAACATCTGTTACTTGTTTCCGCTGCAGCCATTGCACCGTCGGCTGCATCCAGCCCCGGCACGGTACAGCTCGGTTGGGCGACACACATGTTTAGGAAATTAGTGCTATCCCAACGCTAGCGGCTGGCGGTGTGACGATAAAATGGCAAGTTTTAGAACCGCTGCCGGCAGCGCAGCATAAACCGGACGAACAGCAAGAACGGGTGTTCGGTAAAGGTTGCAGCATCGGCAGATGCTCACAGCTGTCACACGCTTTGCAGTTTTGATGCGTCGCGTCGCGTCGCGCGCTTTGTTTTGTGCAACCATTTGCGCGGAATGCAAGATGGCGGTATGCAGCGCAACATACGCGCGTACACAAAAACGAAGAGACACCATCTCCTTTCCCCCCCCTCCCCTTCCTCCCTTTCTCAATTCCGTCTCCGAAATTCCGTAATTCAAATGCAATGTTGCGTGGTACCGCAAACACCAAGCGCTGCCACCATATATGGCGTTCGGCAGTCGCTTGGAATTTGTCTCGCAAAGTAGCATCGATCTGGGCAGCCAGCAGCTTCGCGGACGACCGGTCACGATCGGCTCACGTTTAGTGCGCACTCCGCACGGGTCAGAGCTAGATGGGCAAATGTTAATTGCGATCGGGGCTACTACCCCATTACCCGCAACCCCAGGTTGGGGGGTTGCACTTGCCGTCACACCCCGAAAGGGTACCGCAATTCGCATCGCCCGTGGCCGTTTCTCTCTCTCACTCTGTGTGTGTGTGTGTATGGCTGCAGGTTTCGTTTGGACCGTTGGACTTTTATGGATTTGTTTTATGTCTTCTTCCCGCGGTTAAGATCGCCCGAGTATCGCATCCGAGTGCGCCAGTATCGGGAAACTTTATTGCAGATATTGTGTCGTACGATGCCGCTGCTTAAAGAAACAGAAGCAAAAACACGAACGAGGCGCAAGGGGCGAATCGGCACAGCCCGGCGGTTGAGGAAGACATCCGTACAAATATGGTGGCAACATGATGGTGGACCCAGAATGTCCAAACATGGGGATCGGGGCTGTAGTAGCGCCTAAAAAGAAGAGCGTGAGGGGGGGAGGGGTGGTGGTGGCAGGGGGCGGTTGGGAAGAGGGGGTCGCCTGAAGGGCTACGTGGTTGCCGCGCTTTTCGCGCATTTCCTCCACGATCAATGTCCTACCGCTTTTGTGTTGCGTTGGGATTGTTTGTTTTTCCTTCTCCGGTTTCTCTGATGCTTCGATCCGATACCTACCGTGCAGGCCGTGAAATGTGTCCGGTGGCACGCATGCGCTACCCTGCACATACGCAATGACTCTTCTTCGATAAATAAATATCTATATATATATATATAGGTATAAAAAAAACCCCTCGGCCGAAGGGACAATAACAAATAAAAGCAAAGCACAACAAAGCGAAAAGAAAAAGAAATAGTCATTCTACCCTGATTGGCATTCCGGTTTCGCTGTGGCGTTTCCATTTATGACGTTTCCGTGTGTGTTTCGTTTGCTTTTTTTTTTTTGTTTTTTTTTTGGTTTCGTTTTGCCGCATGATTAATGGCCGGCCGGATGACGATGACCCGACCGGTGGCAGACCCGGTTGATCTGGCCGCGGATCGAATCAGACCGCCGTCATTCGTATGCGGCTGTCGTGCTTAGAATGTGATCTAACCGAAACAGAAGAAAAAAAAAGTCCCCCCCCACCCGCACCCCCTTTCGTTACTACCTGACGGGCCACGGTTCGCAAATGTAGCGCTTCCTGTCGCCTGTCGCTTTACAGTGGTAGCAGTAATAGTAACAATCACAATCGTAATGATAATAAAACAAACAAGCGAAGGTAAGGAAAGGAAAGATAGAAAGGAAATGTTTCTGCACGTTTTCTGTTTCGCGCTCGGTTACATAATAATGTGGTGTCCTTCACAATACACAACAACAACATCAACAAAAGCAAACAAAAAAAAAAAAAAGAAGCGAAGTTCAACCGATACATTCGCTCTTCTACCTCCATTTTGGGCAGTCTCACTCTATCACTAAACGCGGGGTAACAGATAGCAATAGCAATTCTTCCAATCCGCACCGAGAGAGATAAGCCGGGGCAGCCATCAGCCCGTAATGGTTGTCATTAGATTAGAATTGTCATGTGCGTGTCATCGTCCATACGGTGACCTCATCTGACAGACGGGCGAGCACAATGTCTTGCCATGAATGAATGGAATCGAACGGGTTCGGGTCTGTGTGTGTGTGTGTGTGTGTGTTTAGCGCGCGATTGAGCAATCACATATTCCTGTTGTAACATGATCTTGTGCCGGTGCTGCTTTTACTGCACAAAGCAGCAAGGTCACCATCCTTGGTGTATTTACTGTGTTGCGGTGGCCACAACACAACACAATTACTACATTATTCCTCGCTGCTACGCTGAACCATTTACTAGGTCATATTTTTGCAAATGCATAATAAAAGCTCGTGTGTCTGTACCCGCGTAAACGGGTTACTGTCAAAAGTCCTTGGCTGGCAGGTGGCAATAATGGAGCGCAGCGCGACCTTCGCGCGTGCACCGAGCCCGAGCATGGGAGCCATCGCATCCCACACATGCAGCAGTGCAGTTTCCATTTGCGCTGATGAAAGGCTCAACCGCAGCCATGCAGACCATTTCAGCACGGTTTTACGTTCGCATAGCGCTGTCCATCCTGGTCCGGTCGGCTGGTCGGCGCTGCGCAGCAGCACAATCGCTGTGCCACGAGCGAGACAACTGAATCAGTTTATTATTAATGCTTTTTTCTCCCCCTCTCTCCCCCCCCCCCCCCCCCCCCCCCCCCCCCCCCCCCCCCCCCACCGTCTCCCACACATCCACGGACACGTACAGGGTAATAGTGGGCGCACCGACCGCCAACACAACGCAGAAGAACGTGATCGAGGGCGGTGCCGTGTATCGCTGCGACATTTACGACGATCACCGGTGCTTTCTGGTGCCGTTCGACACGGAAGGTAAGTCATTGGGAGGCGAGCCCGAAACGCGAAAACAGCTAGCAGTGCCACCGGGACGGAAATGTTTCGAGCAAAAAAACATCGAATCGGAAACACCCCGAAAACTAATATGTCCCGACATCGGGATGGAGTTGCAGCCCCTGGCTCGATTGCGGGGGCGCCCATGGGAAATCCAATCATGTATACCGTGCCCTGTTGTTGTGTCTTCTTACAGAAAGTGCAGCATTAGTTGAACTGCAGGCACAGCATAACGTTACCTCTAACATTACCCACGTGCAGTTTGATTTGTATGGCAAGTAATTGCACCAAGATGCATCAAATACGGCACCACAGTCCGCACAGTCCGTGCTGCTTTTAGAAGCTGCTAGCCTTCCGTTGTAGACCATTCCATCCCTTTCCTGCTCTTGCGTTACCGAACGGTTACCGTGCTAGATGTTGGGTAGCCAGCAGATACAACCTCATACTCATTTACAGCACCATTTCGTTGTTGTTTCGGTTTTGTTTTCATTTAGTTAGTTTGTAAAGCCCGTTGTGTTACATTCACTACTATCCCCCGGCTTCTGTCAAGCCAGAGATGTTTGCTTCAGTAGCGGCGCGATTCGGTTTCGATCATTCACATTCGCATCGAGATTCGCACTAGAATAGTGGTCCTCCTTCGCTTGTTACCGGTGCTCTGACAGCGGCTAGTGCAGCCATACCTAAGCGCACAAGCGTAAACACAGCAATCGCTCTTTCCCCTTCTCGCTCTCTCTCTCTCTCTCACTCTCACTCTCTTTATTGGCAGATTTTGCAGTGAATGTTTGACGAACTTGTCTTTCGTTTCTCTTTTCTTTTCCCTCTATATCTCTTTGCTCTCTTTCCTTCCGTACCGCAGGCCTGGAAAAGTGTTTTTTAACGTTCAAAGGTGGGTGACACCACAGTTTTGCGTGCCAGTTGGTATGCGCACCAGAAGCAACGAAAAATTTAACTCCACACGTAGTGCCAGGTCACCTTGTCAACCTGTAGTGGTGCCTGAGTAGAAACTTTACACCGGTCTAGCTAGTGCAGTGCCTTTCTTTGTTTTCGGCCATTGCCGAACCCATGCTGTGCGTTCTGTTCTCTTGCCGCTGTTTACGGTCTTGTGTTTATTATCGATTTTGTTTTTTTTTTCCCCCCAAATCATGATATTAGATGTGCTAGTGTACTGAGTTTTTGCTTTCGTCTGTATTACCCTTCCCAGGAAACAACTATAACGATCAAAACGAACAGATTGACACGAAATCGAATCAGTGGTTCGGTGCGACAGTTGCTAGTGCCGGCATTGATGGTCCGCTGGTGGTGAGTAATCCTTAAAAACTTCATACCTTAATCATATACTTATTCTAACGATTCTAACTTCTAACTTATTCTAACGAGGCGCTCTAAGCTGCATGTACTTTAAAACTGCAGGGTTAGCTATAACCCAATGAATAAGATCACTAGAATAAGAATAATCACTAATACAATTTAATGGTGTGGGTGCATGATGTGGAACGCATCCTATCAATTGCGGAACCCTGTGTTATGGGTTATAGTATATTGGAATACTGTGTTGACAGTTTTGTAACGTATGATACAGTGGAGCACCGTTTATCCGGGTACCTTTTATCCGGCTGTCCCATTATCCGTGCAGAATTTGCAGAAATGACTGCTTCATATCGTATCCTGCCATATTTATTTTGAATTTATGCGTACCGTGGTGCGTTTATACCCGGTCGTACTTACTAATGAACAGGACGTACACACATCGTACGACATTTTAGTTTTGAAATATTAAAGCAACAGTTGCCCGATCCTTATAGGATGCTTTAAAGGCAGTACAACATTAAGGTGCATTACAGTTAGCAATACTAACAACAGATCAAATGTCAACCAAACTGAGTGAACCTTTTTTCCCTGTTGTTTGATTATCCGGCTACCATTGAGTGCCGACATGCCCGGATAATCGGCGCTCCACACTGTACTTGGTTTAACTTCTGTGCGGTGTAATTTTCTATTGCACATCGAAAGAAGAGGGTTCTTTCTCATGTTAAGAGTAGTATTATATTTAGGTTAGGATGTATGGCAAACAGTAGATATGAAGTAAAGTAACACATGGCGATTCTGTGTCGTCTACCATGCAGGCTTGCGCTCCACGCTATGTGTTTCATCAGCTGCATCCTAGAAAGGTGGAGCGTGTGGAACCCGTCGGCACCTGCTACTTGGCGAAGAACAATATGCGCGAATTCCAGGATATATCACCTTGCCGAACAGGTATGGTAACAAGGTTGGCCGTAATCCGACTGGGTAACGTGTCCACTAAACAATTGTTGTGATTTCGTTTCAGCCTACTGGGGCTACCACCGGCAGGGATCCTGTCAGGCGGGTTTCAGTGCCGCCCTAACGAAGGTAAGTGTTTGGTTGTAACTTTGGCACAACAAGCCGTACCTCAACGCACACTGTGTTTGTTCCGTTTTTGCAGGACGGTTCACGTGTTTTCATTGGTGCACCCGGAAGCTTCTACTGGCAGGGTAAGTATCACTTGTACCGATGCCACGGTCTTCATATACGTCTCTTACTTATTGCAGCCGACCGAAGTGTGTAACTGTGTCGATCCCGTTTAGCGAACAGTTGAATTTATGTTTCATTTTGTGTAGCGCTTTGGCACCACACCATAAAACGGTGGACGTACCTAGCCATGTTTTATCCTGGCTGGTGGGGTCAACTGACTTAACCCGTCTGAATGCTACGGTTGGTTGAACGTATGAACTCCCCGGACGGGATAGACACATATTTCCATTCACCAACCGGGTTTATCTAAATGCACTAAGTTGTTTTTTATGTGCTTAAATTACTTCTTTATCATCATCCCCTGGTGTGGACGTTGCACAGTAGCGAGCTAGTATTCAAATCACGTCGGTTATCCTTTTCACACACGCGATCACAGCTGCTGCTACGCGCCCGTACCGATGTTCTGCTGTTTTATCTTAATTCTTTTTTTGTGAATCGCCTCCCATAGAGTAGAGCCGTTGTTTTGCGATTTGAAATTTCCGTGTTTTGCGAGTGACTTCTGCGGTTTGACATAAGAGTNTGGGGCTACCACCGGCAGGGATCCTGTCAGGCGGGTTTCAGTGCCGCCCTAACGAAGGTAAGTGTTTGGTTGTAACTTTGGCACAACAAGCCGTACCTCAACGCACACTGTGTTTGTTCCGTTTTTGCAGGACGGTTCACGTGTTTTCATTGGTGCACCCGGAAGCTTCTACTGGCAGGGTAAGTATCACTTGTACCGATGCCACGGTCTTCATATACGTCTCTTACTTATTGCAGCCGACGGATATGTGTAACTGTGTCGATCCCGTTTAGCGAACAGTTGAATTTATGTTTCATTTTGTGTAGCGCTTTGGCACCACACCATAAAACGGTGGACGTACCTAGCCATGTTTTATCCTGGCTGGTGGGGTCAACTGACTTAACCCGTCTGAATGCTACGGTTGGTTGAACGTATGAACTCCCCGGACGGGATAGACACATATTTCCATTCACCAACCGGGTTTATCTAAATGCACTAAGTTGTTTTTTATGTGCTTAAATTACTTCTTTATCATCATCCCCTGGTGTGGACGTTGCACAGTAGCGAGCTAGTATTCAAATCACGTCGGTTATCCTTTTCACACACGCGATCACAGCTGCTGCTACGCGCCCGTACCGATGTTCTGCTGTTTTATCTTAATTCTTTTTTTGTGAATCGCCTCCCATAGAGTAGAGCCGTTGTTTTGCGATTTGAAATTTCCGTGTTTTGCGAGTGACTTCTGCGGTTTGACATAAGAGTTTACCCCGTCTTGTGGTTTTCTTCCCGCTCCATCCAGTAGTGCATTTGCCGCTTCTAGAACTTTACATAACTTTAGATGTTCCTGTATGTGTGCATGTTTTTATTTATTTTTTTTTTTGAAAGTTAATTTGGCGTGCATTGTTGCACCTTTTTTTGTGTGCGTGTGTTTTAGTTTGGTTAGTGAGGTAGAGTAAAAGGAAGTAGAAAGAGGTATTACATATTCGACCGATTTCCGATCGGTGCGATTGTTTCTGCCAGGGCGAGCAGGACAGCGTAAATGTTCGGGATTTGTGGAATTGGAAACCAGCAAGATGTTCGCGTATTGGCAATCGTTAGTATTTTGACAGGTGATAATACTTGGCTAGATGAAGTGTTCTTAGCGTCTCTGGGAATCCGCACATTTCGTTTCGTTACGCATCGTACGATTTCCCAAACATTTCCGTTCAGCTTCCATCTTCATGCTAGTTTCTACTGCTGATAACGTTATGTAGACAGGCGGTGACGATTACGGTACTGCGGTTAAGAATATATCAAGCAGGAAATGATGCGAACTAAAACTGACAAACAACTATAGCAGTGATAAAGATGCCCCAACCATACTAAATACCGATGTTGTTTATTTCCTTTATTTTTCCTCGCTCCCACCCAACCCGGATTGCTCTTCCACACACACACACACACACACACACGCTCCAACACAAACGCAAACATACACCAATGCTACTCCCTGTGCGAACCCCTGGCGTCACCGACAACAACAAACATCACCACCACCACCATTTCCTTTGATATCTAATTTGTTCCTTGTGATGAGTGCACGCAATTTTTGAATGATTTCAGGACAAATGTATTCCATTAACACCGACGTTGTGTTTCCCTATAAACCCCCGCGGTATGGTCATTTTGGCGAAGGAGGTAACCTTGAACAGACCTTACGAATCTATCACAGTTAAAATTTTACTATTTTATCACAATACTAAAACAAAAAAAAACAAACCACGCTGTGTATCCTACTGTCATGTCGTCTAACGTCGTCGCTTGATGGCTCCTGGTCGCCAACGGTGGTTGACAGTTTGACCGATTGGGAGCTGTCCACTAACATGGTCTCCATACCAAACCTATACCATTTGTTTAACACATCTACATGTGCCCATTTCTCTACGCAACGCTTCTGTCCATTGACGATACTCTCTTCTTTTCGTGCGTAACCACCACACGAACGCTCCACGGGCACGAGCATGTGTTGGGCTCCCTGTAATCAGGTGGCGGAAACTAGTGGTACCGGTACATACATTAGCATGTAGATGGAGAACCAATCAAGCTTACATACCATTCCGTAGCAAATCACTAAGTACATTCATTCCAATTAACACTCCAACCATCAAGAGTCAAGAGGAAGTGACACGTCCATAAATGTAAAGTACGGAGTATATCTGTACGTTGATTAGTCGAGCGAAATACATAACCTTACTCTTCGTCAACATGTTCAGGGGTCAGTATTTACAGTGTATCAGTGTCATAGTAGTGTCCTGCAGTGGTTGAACGACCAACACCGTTGAAACGTTTTGGCAGATAAGCTACCGGTTTGTTGGAATCGCAACAAACAAAAAGGAAATGAAAAGGCCCCCAAAATCAAGCTAGAACCATGAAGGGGCAAACGATTGTATTATTTTCCTTCCTATTGTAAATTGTCTCTTCGTGATTTGTGTACGATGTCCCAACACTGTATTACTAAAATCTAAATAATGTAGATAGAAATGTGTCCAAAGATTAACCGTATGAGGCAAAAGAGAAAACACACGATGCTTCGGCTTTTATTGATTGTACGCTGTAAAATCGGGCTAAAGCGACAAGTCTTATCTGTTAGATTACTTTAACGACAACGTTTATGACAAAAACGCTGCACAACATGGAATGGAAATTTGGCCAGCTAGTGATAAACCTTTTACGAGAGACCTTTGTATTGAGTGTGTTTTCTCTCTTTCTGCCATGAAGCTGTAAACCATCGGATTTACGCTTGTAGTGTTGTGCTGGTAGATATGAGTGTCGTGAGTGTACAAAATTAGTTTCCGCTTAAATGTTTTTTTTTGTTTTGATGTAGAAGTTAGAAAAACCTTTTCCCATTTTGTATTTAAACGACCCAGTGGATCATGTACATACTATTCAAACTGTCTTCTTTTACAGCTCTTTACTAATACTCATTCTTTTACCACATCCATAATTCGCTCCAACTGGTCTTATCGCCTCCCATCTTCAGTTTCTACGCTACTCTACAAACGTACATTTTCGTGTTCTTCACGCTGTCGAAAGATCGCCTACTCATCTAACGTACAAATCTCTCATCACAATGCGTATTCATTCGATCCATATTCATCGAGCAAAAATAGACAAAACTATCAATGAATATATCATGCAACAAGCGCAAACAAACAACGCGCTGTGCTGTAATATAGAGCGACCATACAGCGCCGCGCTTTCGGGTGTGGCTTCTACGGGGTAGTGTTTCGAGCAAACATTTTTTTCGACCATCATCCATGGCTGTGAATAGTACTGCGGTAGATCACAACCACAACCATGTCGAGGCTTTCTGATGCTTTCTCGCATAATCAACATGTCCCATGTGCGCCACGCTCTCCCGAACACGAGCCGTGCGACGCAACGATGTGACGACTTAACTAACCCATCTCTATACTTCTTCACCTAGGCTAGGCAAGGCTTGCCCGGATAACTTCGCGCGCCTCCAACGCCTGCAGCACGGTACCGGTTCCACGAACCTGACTAACGCTTCCACTCTTACGTGCTTTTCGCAGGCCAGATCTATTCGTTCAGCCTGAACGACCCAAAGGACAAGGTATACAAGACGGTGGAGGATACGAAGAAGGAAGATGACAGCTACCTTGGCTATTCGTCGACGACGGGCGACTTCAATGGGGATGGTAAGCAGGGTGTGGCGGTAGGCAAACCGCGCGGCGCCCAGCTTTTGGGCAAGGTGCTAATATACTCCTGGAACATGACGAACCAGCAGAACATAACGGGCGAGCAGATCGGAGCGTACTTCGGTTACTCGCTGGCGGCTGTCGATGTGGATGGTGATCGGCTGGATGATCTGATCATCGGTGCCCCTATGTACACCGAACCAAACAACGAGGGCAAGTACGAAACGGGCCGTGTGTACATCATGTACCAGGGTTCCGTTCCTGCTGGGCGGTTCCGCGAGCTAGACACCCGGGACGGTGTGAATAGTAAGGCACGGTTCGGGTTGGCCGTCTGTTCACTGGGCGATCTGAACCTGGATGGATACGGTGACTTCGCTGTTGGTGCACCGTATGACGGGCCTAACGGACGTGGTGCCGTGTACATCTTTTACGGCTCACGTACGGGCCCGTTGGCGAAGGCGTCGCAGGTGATCCAGGCAGAAGAGTTGCCAGTGGTGACGCGTCTATCCACATTCGGATTTGCCTTGTCCGGTGGGATCGATCTGGACGGCAACCAGTATCCAGACATGGTGGTGGGTGCGTACGAGTCCGACAAAGCGTTCGTCTTCAAGGCACGCCCGGTTGCAGCAATGGAGGCGAGCACACTGTTCGGGACGGAAAGCAAGTTGATCGCTCTGGACGATCGCAACTGTACGGTGGTGCAGACGCAGAAGCAGGTTGCCTGCACGGTTCTTCATTCGTGCCTCAAGTACAAAGGGATCAATGTGCCGCCGAGCCTGGACATCGAGATCTCGTGGACGCTGGACGCACGCAAATCGCGTAATCCACGCATGTTTTTCCTGGATCAAGACGGCAACAGCAACCGCACCCTGTCGATGCGTTTGTTCCGGGATAAACTGGAATGCCGCAGTGATATGGTGTACGTAGCGGACAATATACGTGACAAGATCACGCCTCTCGAGGTCGAGATGGCGTACCGATTGCGGCAGAGCGCGCAGAGCCGTCAGCGACGTCCCCGGGCCAACGTGGAGCCCGTGCTTGATCACAACCGTGGCACGGTACAGCGCGACACCATCAACATACAGAAGAACTGTGGACCGGATAACGTGTGCGTGCCGGATCTGCGCATGGAGGTGAAATCGGTCGATGACTATCTGCTCGGTTCGAACAATCTGCTCTCGGTGGAGGTGTTGATCACAAATAGGGGCGAAGATGCGTTCGAGGCAGGCTTTTACATGGCCGTACCGAACGGGCTCGATTTCCGGCGAGTTGATAGGCTGGGCGAGGTAAAGGACGTACCGGTGCTCTGTACCGCACCGTCGGCTGCGGCCAAGAAAACACTCAAGTGCGATATCGGCAACCCACTGTCGAGCGGCAAGGTGGTGCATTTCAATGTCATACTAGCGCCTTCATTCTCCGCTGGTATGGGCTCGAGCTACGACTTTTATCTGGAGACGAACTCCACCAATGCTGAGGTGGATGCCAGTCAGCACGATAATGTGGTGCGCAAGAGCATCGGTATTTTGGTGCAGACAGACCTTTCGATGTCGGGGGTATCGCTACCGGAGGAGTTTTTGTACAACTATAGCGAATACCGAACGCTGGAGGAAGCACGCACGGAGCGGGATATTGGACCGCAGGTGGTGCACATCTATGAGATCCGGAATGAAGGCCCATCCACGATAGACGAGGCGGAGTTTTTCGTTCTATGGCCGTACGAAACTCTGGACGGCGTGCCGCTAATGTATCTGCTTAATCAACCCGAAACACACGGTAACATTGAGTGCCTGCCGACGGAGTACGCTAACCCACTGAATCTGGCCATTGACAATGTACTGGCACGGAAGAGTTTCCTCGACAAAGTTGGTGTGTCTGGAACGAGTTTCTCCTCGACCATGGGTCGCACGTCCAAATTTAATAGTGTGTCCTCCACCGTGTCGGGTAGTGAAGGTGGAGGCGGTGCGTCATCCCTTTCCTACCTCTCCACTACCGGATCGAGCTCTGGTCGCAGTGGTAGTAGCAACAGTAGCAGCAGCGGCGGTAGTAGTAGTAGTAGCAGTAGCAGCAGTAGCAGCAGCAGTTACAGTAGTAGTGCTAGCAGCAGTACTGGAAGTAGCAGTGGTAGAACAAATGAATCAAGGTACACCTCTACGGGTAGAGGTTCGTCATCTACAGGTTCGGAGAGTTCGAACTATCACCGCGTGTCAGGCGGTGGCTCCGAACGTCGCTATCAAACGGAGGGCAGCGACTCAATTGCTACCGGTCGAGACAGTGAATATGGACAATCACAAGGAGGAACATACTCCAGACACGGATACGAACAACAGGGCTCGCAAGGTGATAGCTACCGACGTCAGCAACAGCAATATGACGGAAGAACGCGCGTTATGGATGCGGGTTATGGAACAGCTGGTAGTGGTGCTGCTTCCGGCTTTGATATTTCATCTACTAGCGGCAGGAGTAGTAGCAGTGGTCGCAATGGTACCACTTCATCAGTGGTGTATTACACGTCGAAAAATCGTACGACCTACCGCGATGAGAACGGTCGGGTCCATGAAACCGAGAGCAACGAGTATCACCGTCGCAACTACGGTCCAGGTGGTGGACAGGGTGAAATAATACGTGAAGCCGGCACCACATCTGATGTTACATCCGGTTCGTCAACACGCCGCCGTATGATGAGTCAGCAGGATGGCGAAGCAGTTCCGTCGCGTACGGGTTTGATTACTGAGTTTATGAACCTAGGTGACTACCCTGGTCCCGGTGTTGGGTCTACCGCCGGTCACGATCTAAATCGGTTAGAGAACAAGTTCCGCACAGAGTACTCGCAGCAGCAGCATGCTGGAGGATCGACAGTGCACCATGCCGCATCGGCATCCTCCACGTCCGGTCGGCAGACTCATTATACAGGTCGGGAGCAGCAGCAACAGGTAGAATCAGCCACGTACGCGAGCAATGCATACCACGGAGTAGCAGACGATCTGGAAGACGACGACTACGATTCGTATGACCGAAGTGAGGAAGACAGTTACGTCGATCCGGTTGCTCCTGGAGCACCAGGAAATCGTCGTACGCACCCACCTGGCTATGGTTTACCGCACCTGCAGCAACATCTCAACCAAGGTCACGAGAATGTGGATCAGAAGTTTCGCTACTATCAACGCTTCGATCGGCAGCGTCGTCAGGTACCGGCGAAGGATGATTCCGATCGTGCGCTGGAGGAAGCACTCCGTTGTCACGCAACGCGCTGCGCCATCATTCACTGCAAGGCGGGTCCAATCGGTAATAAGGACGTGGCATTCATAGCACTTCGTACGCGTGCCGTTGCCCATACGTTCCATCAACTGTCCTCTTCAGAATCATTGTACTTTTCCACGATGAATGTGGCACGAGTACTTAAGCTACCTTACATTGGCGAACCGAAGGACAAACCGATCAAGACGCACGAGATCAAGGTGTTGGCATCGCCGGAAAGGCTTGTCAAGCCGGACGTCGTACCACTCTGGATCGTGGTACTGGCCGCCTGTGCTGGCGCTCTCATTCTTCTGCTTCTCATATACCTACTATCCAAGGTACGCAGATGTTCACTCAGTATCCACATTTATATCCCTGCTTAGTGTTTACCAATTTATCTCTCTCTCTCTCTCTGTTTCTCTTTTTTCCTTCCATAGTGTGGCTTTTTCGAGCGTAAACGTCCGACGGATTCGTCCGAACGGCAACCATTGAACCGAAACGGTAACTATCATGGCGACGAACATTTGTGAGCGCCCTTCGCTTTTCTCCCCGCCTAATTTGCCGTGTCCCTATCGGAGGAAAATGCTTGGAGTGTGCGTATCGGCGATAAATTTCTTCACTGAAACATTCTCGCCTTTCTGTCCTTATTATGTTGCAGAGTAAGTGTAAGATTCCGGTGTGCCAGACACCGTACATGAGGGAGTATACCTTACTAGAGACAGCTGGGCGCTACTGTTAGACGGAGCCATACCGTCGAAACCGACTCCGATCTGCATGGTAGGGTGTGTTGGTATGTGTGTACGAGTGTTGAACACAGGATTGGTCGTTCGCGCAACGAGAAGCGAAAGAGTAGTGTGAAAACAGTTGTAAAGCATGGTTTTCTGTTATTGACAACACTTAATCAACTAGTCAAACGTTATGTTCGTATGCGTATGCAAAGTTTTGCATGCAAGAAGATCAAACAAAGAACAACAGCAATATCATTATCATCATTTTTTTGTTTTGTATTCTGTCTCTACTACTCTTATTAGCGACCATTAGTGATTTTGTGTACGCATCATTATTCTTTTTTTAATGGAACACTAAACAAAGTGTTACAAAAGCTGTGCTTAACTGGCTAGTTAGAAAACGACTTTTATGGGTTTTACGATTTACATCTGCGATGGGTACGCTAGTTGGCAGTAGTCGTATAAAAGCTGACGAGTGACTAAGTTAAAAACAACAGCAGATCGCTCAACTAAATTGAACAGTTGGCGAACTATATGTATCTCGCGTTTTACTCACCATACTAACACATTAACATCTCATCATTCACGTTAGTGTGCGTGCGTTTGTATGTGTGTTTAGTGAAGACTGACAGATTCTGGTCATTTGGTGGCAATGCGATTGATCCGAACTGTGGCAAAACGAGAAAGGTGAAAAGTAGAGTGAGAGAGATAGAAAAGAAAGGAAAAACAAGAACAGTATAAACAACGTGCCTTATATGAACTACGTGCAGCTCGTGTGCAAGTGCCGCTATCATCTCATACAGCGACTTGTGTCGACACCAGTCGGTAACAAATATAGAGTTAGAAAGTTATATTAAACAATACACAAATTTACAAGATTTTTTTTCGTAGCTAAATAATTGTTGAGACACATCATCATGGAACGTTACAATACTGATATTAAATTAACCTGGAATGATGCTGCCTTATCCTTTAGTAATAACACGTTACTGAATAACATTAGTAAGTTATTAATAACGCAGCTAGTAAAGGGGACGCTGCGTAGTCAATTTCGAAGAACGCCAAACATGCTGGACAGGAGGATCGTGGGTTCTCGCCTCCCCTCTACCCGTGCCCTTCCTCTGTGCCTTCTCTATAAACCATGGAACGAACAAAACAAACAAATAATGTGTAATATTTTACAGTAGCATGTAAACTCATCCGCCAGCGTTCTCAGATTAATTGTATAATGTTTTGTTATATATAAACAATGGAAAAAATAAACAATAATAATGTGACTTAAGGAACAGAAATTTCGTTCAAACTAGCTTTGAAGTAATACACGAAAGGTTTATCGGCGTTTGCCGATCATTTCCAGAAACGTGGCGCCGTGAAATAAATTCAAATGTTTAAACGGTTTAGATTATTTTGGCAATAGAGGGCGCCACTAGATTTAGCGATTTTGATGAACCCATAGCAAAACCATGTGTTGCACACGTCATAGTTGTACGAAAAAGGAAAAAACTGGAAAAAAATAAACATTTCTCCCTCTAGCATAAATAAGCTCCTACTGGAACTCATCGGAAGCATTACAGATTCAGAAAGAGAGCAAAGGTTCGTCGCAATTTTGCCAATAATTGCGCATGTCTCCCGTCCTTCAACAGAATCTGTACGACTTCTTGAAAATCATAAAGAAAGCCATGCAGGCGAAGCAATATAAAATCGGAATCAGAGAAATCCTTTACAGTATTTAATTTTAATCAAAATGGCAGTAGATACCGTTACTTAAATATGAAAGAATGTGCGCGAATCTCGAGATGTGNCGGAAGCATTACAGATTCAGAAAGAGAGCAAAGGTTCGTCGCAATTTTGCCAATAATTGCGCATGTCTCCCGTCCTTCAACAGAATCTGTACGACTTCTTGAAAATCATAAAGAAAGCCATGCAGGCGAAGCAATATAAAATCGGAATCAGAGAAATCCTTTACAGTATTTAATTTTAATCAAAATGGCAGTAGATACCGTTACTTAAATATGAAAGAATGTGCGCGAATCTCGAGATGTGCTTTTAGCTAATTGTTTAAACATTTGTTTTGTTACGGCTCGAGAATGAGAAGGACATTGTAACCAAATTCTAAATAGGCTGTTTTATAAAACATCCTTTTCGTGTTTGTTGTGTTACCGAGCGCGTGTGTGTATCGCGCGATTATCTTCGCGAAATTTACTTTCCTGACAGATTGTCAGTGAAGCAGTTAAATGCTTGACTAGACTAGATGCTTGACTGCGTTTGTAGCAATTGTACTTGCCTGAACAGGTTGACTATATTTCAGGAAAAGTAAACAAAAAGATCTACAGTTAATTTGTTATCTATAAGATATAAGACCATACAATTATTCAGTTTCATGCATTCAAAAACAAAGTTCGCTATCTATTTGATCGTTGAACCAAAACTTCTTTTTTTAGATTTGTAATAACAATTGAAATTTTTTTCATACTTTTATTCAGCATTAAAATTAAAAAAAGGAAATTGTGTTCCTCTGTAAACAAACAATTTCTAAACTAGATGCTCAACACATCGGTGTTGGTGTTGTTTGTTTCATGTGCTTGTGAAAAGGCCCCCAAAAAGGCTTACCAGATAATTGCTCCAGACGGGCCGCACTTTGTGATTTTATAATTTTTTTACGAAATTTAAGATGTTAGTTGGGAACAGAAGACAAATATCACATTTGATAATCATGTCCAGCCAAAATAAGTATAGGAATAAAAGTGTATGATTTTGTAGTCACGCAATAATGTTTTATCACCTGAAACACGTAATTGTAATAAAGGAAAATAATTTTTTAAATAATTTTTCAAATTGCAATTTCACCAATTTCTTTGCACAGTTTTGACCGTAAGAAGTGTCGCCCATTGTGATTTCCCAAGAAACAAACAGTGATAATGATAAAAAGAGAGCTCATCAGGTGTCACCACATCGGTATCTCTTTCTTCCCTCAGACCTAGCGTACGATGAGCAGTCAATTCATAGCGATACACTGTGTACAATCGTTCCCACTGTGTGTTACCCACACGTATAAAATTGTGTACAATTGCTTTGCGCACGCACATCATCATCAGCCCCACAGTCGTTCTCGGGACTTGCCGTGGGCCAGCGCTAGAGAAGCGAACACGGCACGGGCGGCAACAAAAAACCAAAAGCATACACATTAAGTATACATATACATGTGCAGTTACATGTATATATGTACAGTACATTCGCAGCACTAGAGCGTATCCGACTCGCTGTGTTTTCGTTGATCGATGTTCTCCACTGGGTGCAAAAGATCGCTAGCGCCTATCCCATTTATACATTACTTCCATAAGTGTTTGAGCTGTATGTATTGTTCTCCAGCATCCGCATCGTGCACTCTATACATATACATTGCGTGTGGTTCGCGTATACACCTGCACACAGTGTTTATTGCGCGATTGGCCGGGAATTGTTTTCACGTGAATGTGTGCATGTGTGTGTAGTGTTTGGGAAAGAGTCAAAGGGACGAAGCAAAGGTGCATGAGGTGCAGTAGACGTATGTAAACGAGTGAACTTGCCAGACCAAGTGTGCATGTTAACATACAGTTATTTGTGTGTGTGTGTGTGCGTATGTTTGGATTTTTTCGTAAACAAATCGTCCACAAATCAGTTCCGTCCGTTTAATTAGCAAACGAAAAGTGTCTCTTCTGGACACTAGCATAGCACTTGCGCCGTTTTCTGAAACACAACAGAAGACGGAGAGAGAGAGAGAGACAGGGTGAGAGAAAGTGAGAAAAAATTGATAGAGAGCAGTAAAAGAAAGCAATCAGGGATAACAGTGCTAGGTCGGTGCCCCCTTTGGCATATTTATTGATTTACCTAGGCCGTGTGTAGTAGCAGCAGGTATCTTAGGCATACGCGAACGTGTACGTTTAGAAGCTTTTGTTTGTTGAGACGACTATGTTGACTATGGTGGTACACACCGGGAAGTGTTGCGCAATCCGGGAATATTGGAATAGTGCAACATCATAAAGATAACTTTCTTTCTACATTTCCTAAAGTGTACGGTAATTAGTGACTTTACGTTCAACACTGCCAGATTTCCATCGATTCGTAATGTGCTCGCATGTTGCGAGATCCGATCGCAAGACGTATGGAAGTCCATCCGTTATACCCGTTTGTAAATGATGGTGTTCCTCAAGGTCAAACAGGGAAGCCGAAGCAAAGAGAAGCGAACATCAATTAGCACCTGATCGCAAAAAAGAAAACCCGGAGTTGCGTTGGTGTAATTAGCCAACATATCTTGTGCGTATATTTGTGCACGTGTGTAGATAACTGTTTAGGTTCGAACAGCACAACATGTCTTGTTCATCGCTGGCACCATTCGAACATTCGAACATATCCAAGGTTTCTGGCTAGGCCCTTACTGCCCCGTACCTAAAATTGCGCTCATTTTCGGCAGGTGCTGTTTATAATGTGCCATTGAGTACCTTGATACCACTATGTATCCCACGCTGGTGAGATCTGGAATTTTAGAGCTCAGCTCGTAGATCGTGTCGTTTTTTTTTTATTTTGAATAAAGCACAGTTGGAAGTTGTAAAGAAAAACACTAAATAAACATTCCTCGAGGGTAGTGTATGCGTATGTGTGCTTTAGTTTGGAGCAAGAAGAATCCAGTAGGCGTACAACAGGAAGGAAAACAAACAGTATGTTATTATTAGATTATTGAATGTTATTGAAAAGAAAACAAACCATAATTCTCGTGTAGGTACGGTCAGCTACGCAGTTAATTGAGTTTTATGTTGCTCGTTGAAGTGTGAGCTAGTTTGTTAGAATTGTAAAAGATGCAACGATAACCCAAACCCAAAGGTTGGTGGTAATGGTAGTTGGAGGAAAGGTAGTGGAAAACGTTCCCATTTTTCAGGTGCTTAATACGATACAATAAAGCAAATGTGCCTCATATTTGTTGTGTGCATTGCCTACGTTTAGGCGTAAAAATAGATTTCCTGTCCTATTTCATGTTTACGCCGTAGCAGTGCCCGTAAGTGCTGTCCTTTATCCAAGCTTCTGTGCTCGCTTCGGATACAAACACACTCGCAAACGGAAAGCCTAGCGCACCTACACTTGTACACGTGTTACGGTGAAGATGCCGAATAGACTATCCTTGGGGCCCGGGGAGAAACTATTTGGATTGAGTTCAATTTAATTAGAGAACGTTTTGTTGCATGATTCAAAAATAGGATTAATACAGGCCAGGAAGAGGGGATAGCGAAGGAGTGAGGGATAGAGAGATAGAGAAAGAGATAGAGATAGAGAGAGAGATAAAAAGAAAGAAAGAGAAAGAGAGATATAGAAATAGTGAGAAAGGCAAAAAAACATAGCAAAGGACACCTTAAACTGAGTGGATGCATTTTGGAGAAAGTTTTCAAAAACCCACAAACACACACACGCGCAGATAAACTTATTTGTACACTGGTTGATTGGTTGCCTAAACGTTGTTCCTGCATATAACTTTGCTGCTTTCTATTCCGGTTTTTTTTCATTTTCCTGGTGATAGTGCTTTCCCCGATATTGGAAAATTGTCAATTTGTCGTCTGCTACCGCTTACTTCCGTTACATGTGTCTTTCCAGTAACATTATGTAATTGTATGTGTGTGTCCATTGTGTCGCCGTAGTAACATTAACAGTATTATGTAAGGGATAGTAAGAACCAGAAAGCAATCATATATGCATGCGTGTTTGAGGCGGACTTTTTAATTTCGGAAACGCAACCGTGCGGTACAGCACGGCATGGTGGGTGTATGTGTGTAGTGGAAGAGGTGATGTGCATCCAATATGCCAACCAACCATTCTGTGACTGATTTAGTCAGTCGGCTGAGAACGTTGCACGGAACTAACGTGCACGACCAGAACGGTGCTAGAGACGATAGGTTCGCGACCTACAATAAACCCACTGAATCTTCGCGAGTTTGTGGTGTTCTGTTGCTTAGTTATAAACCGTTTACTAAAGCTACAGCTACAATCCTGCTAACTGTGAAAGAATTTAACAAGAAAACGTAACAGAACAAAAGAAAACGTAACAGAAAAAAAAACACTCAAACAACCAAACCTTCTGCTCCCCATCAACCTTTACTTTAGGTGGAAGTGGAACGAATGATTAGTGATATTGATCTCTGTTCTGTACCATTCCCCCGTTGCAGGAAAACATTAACAATTAACTATGTTAATAAAAGAATATCGCATTCCACTGCCACTGACGGTGGAGGAATATAGAATAGCTCAGCTGTACATGATAGCGGTAAGTACTGTTTACTGGCGATTTGCTCTTGGTCGAAGAGCGCAACAATTTCCTATTCCACACCATATATCCTGCCCGGTGCAGCAACAAGTTAGGACACACGTTGTGTACGACACCTTTTCCGTGACCTGCTCTGTGTCTTGTGGTTGCGTACACTCGAAAGTATGCAATACTTTCCAAAAAAGGTATTCAGCACTCAGGTGGTTTCGAAAATGGAAAAAAAACGTCACTCGCCGAGAAATGGGTGATTTGATGGTATGCTAACGTCGGTATTAGTGATGGGCGTTCCGAAGTGCACCCACGGCTCCGGAGCCGGCTCCAAATCCACGGCACCTGAACCAGCTCCGAACCCACGGCTCCGGAGCCGACACTAGAATCCACGCCCCGGAGTTGGTTGCGAACTCACGCTTGCATGCGCGAGTGATTTAAGTCCTCGCAAATGTGAGTTGTGAAAATTTTGCGCTTGCTAAAATCGTATGTTGTCTTCACGTTAGAGGTAGGTTAAAACAACTCCGAGAGAACAACATGCTTTCTCGCTTTGGCGCAGGATGGACTGTTGGTTAGGCAGTGCAAGAAAGCGTGTTGAGTTGGCTAATTGGGCCTACGAAAAGCTGTTGGTTCGCATCCGGTTTCGGAGCGGTTCGGGAGTTGGCTCCGGAGCCGGTTCCGAAATTTTTTTGAAGCCGTTTTTCCCATCACTAGTCGGTATGTAGCCCGATGAGGTGCAAGATGGTGCAACCTGTATTGTTTTTTTGTTCTTCTGTCTTCTGCCGCGTGTAATGTGACCTTCAAGTAGACGCAAGCAGCGTAGCGAATCGCATCTCCCTCCTACTCCCGGAGCCGAAGTATAATGATACCAGAGTAATGCAACTCCTACGCGAATCATGAAGATATGGTGGATGTGGTGTCGAGCTAGTTACACGTGGTTAGTAAAATGATGTACCAGTAATCGGATATAGCAGACATTGGCAATCGGTTAGCGCTTTTCTCTTCATCATTACATTTCATCCCTGTTTCATGCGTTGGAAGCTGAACGTTAAGCTGTACATAAACCGTACTGTCCATTGCGTGGTCCTTGACAATAGTATACTATAACTTCCTGTTACGTTTGCTTGTATAGAGATGTCGAACATGGAACCATTTTCCCTAGGTTGAACAGAATAAAAAAGAAAGAAAGAAAGGAAATCAGTTCACATGACGCTTTGGTGACCAAGTTCGGAAGCGCAAAAGCGTTTTCTGGCGGATGTCGATGTCGAGAATATCAGCACACCTGTACGAACAGAGAGAGATAGAGAGAGAGAGGGGAGGGGGGGGGGGGGTGATGTAACGCACGTGTACACTTCATGCTATGCTTCGTACCGTACCCCTTCTATCCTCCCTTTGTGTGACATTTGGTTTTGGCGAACATGCTTTTCCTGTCCATACGCGATCGCCTTGCGCCTTGCGGGTTAGGGAAGTACTCGGTTCGGTGCCGTTTGCTGCTGGTTGCATCGGTGTCGGGTCACGCCGCGGAACGACATGTGTGCACATGTGGCTGTACTGCGCGTATGCGCGTGTGGGATTAGTTGTGTGCGTATCGCTGTCGAACCGTGGTAGATTAAATGGTTTCTCTCTGTTGCTGTCGCCGGCGTAATGCTTTGCAGAAAAAAAGCCGCGAAGAAAGTAGCGGCGCTGGCAGCGGTGTCGAGATCATTGTGAACGAACCATATCAGGACGGACCGGGCGGTAATGGGCAGTACACGCGCAAGATCTACCACGTCGGCAGCCATCTGCCGGGCTGGATCAAGGGTTTGCTGCCGAAGAGTGCGCTCACGGTGGAGGAGGAAGCGTGGAACGCTTACCCGTACACGAAGACGCGCTACACCTGCCCGTTCGTGGAGAAGTTTTCGCTCGAGATCGAAACGTACTACTTCCCGGACAAGGGGCACCAGGACAACGTGTTCAAGCTGAGCGGTGCCGACCTGCGGAACCGCATCGTCGATCTGATCGACATCGTCAAGGATCAGCTGTACGGTGCGGATTACACGCGCGACGAAGACCCGACCGTCTACTGCTCGGAGCGTACCGGGCGCGGTCCGCTCAGCGAATGCTGGCTGGACGAGCACTGGGAGGAGGTGCAGGGCAAGCAGCAACCGACCGCCCGCAACATGTCGCTCATGTGCGCGTACAAGCTGTGCCGGGTCGAGTTCCGCTACTGGGGCATGCAGACGAAGCTGGAGAAGTTCATCCACGACACGGCACTGCGGAAGACGATGCTGCGGGCCCACCGGCAGGCGTGGGCCTGGCAGGACGAATGGTACGGCCTGTCGATGGATGACATCCGCGAGATCGAGCGGCAAACGCAGCTAGCGCTGAAGCGCAAGATGGGCAACGAGGAAGGCAGCGACGAGCAGGACGGCGACGGCGAGGAGGACGAAGGTAAGTGTTGCGGGGCATTGGGCTGCTGGGATGGTAATGCACGGTGCTTACCCATGTTTGGCTTTCTTGCTTCCGCTGCCCAGGCACCAAAAACACGGCGGAGCAGGACAATCGTAGCGCCAACCAGATGTACTCGATCGAAAAGACGAACGAAAACTCCACGCCACACATGGACAAGAAGGAAGCGATCCCGCTAATCACTACCACGGCCGTGGCGGAGAGTGGGAGCGGCACTGGTATGGTGCGGCCGTCGCGCAAGGGAAAACCAAAACCGTCCGCACACAGTTCCGAGGAGGACGAATCTGGCGATGGTAAGCACCGGCGAGCGCAACGCCACCGGCGAGTCGTCAACGAGAAGAACGCAAACGACGACGACGACGGCGAAGATTACGACGACGACGAGGAGGAGGAGGAGGACGAGGACGAGGAAGAGGAGGAGGAGGAGGAAGAGGAGGAGGCAGAGGGGCACGGTACACGTGGCCAGTCGCAGCAAGGTGGTTGCTATCTGCGTAAGCAGAACCATGCCGGCTCGAAGAGCAAACTGCACTCGCCGCTCGGGTCGGCCCACAGCTTCGATCTACAGGTACAGCGGCGTGCAGCACGTGCAGCACGTGCACCAGCACATGCTGGTGGTGAGCAGCGCACATTGTTAACGCGTTACCTCTTCTATCTGCAGGTTGCTAACTGGCGCATGGAGAAGCTGGAGGTCGACTCCAAGTCGGGCTCGGAGGAAGAATTTTTCGACTGTCTCGGTACGTAACGTGCGTGGTGTTAACGTTTGCATTAAGCAAAAGAAAAACTGAACTGTTTTATGGATGGCGATAAAAAAAAAACACACAACTAGGACAGATATTAATTCTTGATAAACCTCCCCAGGGAAAGTAATTATTTAAGCTTACTTGCAAAACAAAACCAAAATATATGCCCTTTTGCGAGTGGCCTTCCGGTAAGTTAACCGGAACATTAGACATGGCGGACGACACCATGCATGTTTGGGATGCTATTTCTTAGCTGTTTCTATCGATTTCTCCTCAATTTTTGGGGCAAAATTCTTGGAGCAGGTCTTACGATTTCAGTTGACCCAGAAATGTTCGATGGGTCGCAACCTTTGGGATATTTGGCGAATTCGCTATCTTGGGCATCTCATCGATATTTAGTCGCTCCATATGTTCCAATGGTCGCTGTGAGTAGTAGGCCTTGACACTAGATTTGGTCTTTTGATATTTCTTGAGATCTTTTGAAGATCTCCAATGTTTTTTTCTCTCCCAATCTTTCTCTTCAGCATCCTTTGGAGCTTCTCAGATGCTCTGATAGTTATAGTACAGTAAACCAAGAAGTTATGCCAGAATAAACGTACATCCATTTGGTTTTTTTTTTTTAATGCAAACGTTAGCAAGCCAACAACAACAAAATTGAGCGAATTGGACCTGCAAATTGTATGGTTGGAGGCTCTCTGCAAAAACAAAAAAAAACAAACACCCTTCTAAAGTAGTGCTGCATTTTGCTGCAACTGCGAAGCTCGTTATCTTTTTCATTACGTTGATCTGTTGTTTGTTTAGTACTTCTTCTATTTTTTTTTACCTTTGCATGCCGCGTTTTTTGTTTGTTACAGCACGTGGTATGTGTGTGATTGACCGTCGGCTAGTAAAGCTCGTCGTCCCCGTATGCTTAATGCCATTCTCTCTCTCTCTCTCTGCCTCTCTCTCTCTCTTTCTCTCTCACTCTACACTACCTCACCTTCAGGTGAGATGGGTGAGAAGGCATCGCTGGTAAAGTGGAGCTCGCTGGAGCTGCTGGCGGAGGAAGATGACAGCCCCCAGCTGGCGTCGAACCACCGGAACCAGGAGGACAGCATCTTCAGCCAGTCGTATCTGCAGCGTGTAACGTCCGAGCGCGGTACGCGACGCTCGTTTCTGGGCCATCATTCGTCGAGCATCGACCGGGGCACGGGACACGACTCGCCGCCCGGTTCGCCCGGTTTGCCCTCCTGCCCGACGACGGTGCTGGTGCTGATAATGCATGCCGGCAGCGTGCTGGACGTCAGCTCCGACATGACGACGAAGAAGTCGGACGTTACGACATTCCGCGGTGCGCTCGAGTCGGTGATGCGCCAGCACTATCCGTCGCTCGTCGGGCACGTCGCCCTGCGGCTGGTCGCCTGCCCGGCCGTCTGCTCCGATGCGCTCGGCATCCTGTCCAGCCTGAGCCCGTACTCGTTCAACACCTCGCCGTCGAGTGCGGACGTGTCGAACCTGGCGGACGTGCCGATCGGTGCCATACCGCTGCTGTCGACCTGTTCGCCCGACTTCCAGGAATCGGTAAGCCGGGCGGTATCGTGCGCGAACCAAACGTTTGCCGACTTCCTGAAGTCGGACGAGGGCCGCGGCTTTAACGGGCAGGTGGTGCTGATCGGTGACTCGATGGGTAGCGTGCTGGCGCACGATGCGCTGTGCCGTTCGGCGGCCCACCAGGGCAGCGAAGCGTCCGGTCTGAACCATATCGCCGATTTCGTTGCCGAAGCGAACGATCTGGATGCGACGAAGCTGCTGACGGCACCGTCACCACGCCGCCGGTCGTCCTCCACCAGCGAGTCGCGCGTGCCCAAGTTCGAGTTCGAGGTGGGCGATTTCTTTCTGTTCGGCAGCCCGCTGGCGGTGATACTGTCCGCCCGCCGGCTCTCGGACAGCCGGTACGGCAGCAGCAAGCCGGCCTGCACGCAGCTGTACAATCTGTTCCATCCGACCGATCCGACCGCGGCCCGGCTCGAACCGCTGCTGAGCGCCCGGTTCTCGATGCTGCCGCCGGTGAACGTGCCGCGGTACGCGAAGTACCCGCTCGGCAATGGGCAACCGTGCCACCTGCTCGAGCTGATCCAGTCCAGCCCGCAGCTGTTTGCCGACGGTGGCCCGTTACCGCCGGCACGCCGCCTGTCGGACACCTCGATACAGAGTGCGGCGTCCGGCATGATCGACAACGTGCCGCTTACCACGATCAACCAGCTGCAGCAGCGCTGGTGGGGCTCGAAGCGTCTCGACTACGCCCTGTACTGCCCGGAAGGGCTCAGCAACTTTCCATCCCATGCGCTGCCGCATCTGTTCCACGCGAGCTACTGGGAGTCGAGCGACGTCGTCGCGTTCATACTGCAGCAGATCGGGCGGTTCGACGAGTCCGGCGGTACCGGGTACGGCTACGAGAAGGACGTGTCGAGCTTCCGGCCGTCGCAGCCGCGCGAAAAGTGGAACAAAAAGCGCACCTCGGTGAAGCTGAAAAACGTCGCCGCCAACCATCGGGCGAACGACGTGATCGTGCGGGAAGGCGAACCGCAGCGGCTGGTCGCACGCTTTATGTACGGACCGCTCGACGTGATAACGCTCGCGGGCGAACGCGTCGACATACATGTGATGCGCGATCCGCCGGCCGGCGAATGGCAGCTGCTTTCCACCGAAACGACCGACAAGAACGGGCGCGTCAGCTACATCGTGCCGGCGGAGCAGGCGTGCGGTTACGGCATCTTTCCGGTGAAGATGGTCGTCCGGGGCGACCACACGTCGGTGGACTTTTACATCGCGGTGGTACCGCCGCGGACCGAGTGCATCGTCTTCAGCATCGACGGTTCGTTCACCGCGTCCGTTTCGGTCACGGGCAAGGATCCGAAGGTGCGGGCCGGCGCGGTCGACGTTTGCCGGCACTGGCAGGAGCTGGGCTACCTGCTGATCTACATCACCGGTCGGCCGGACATGCAGCAGCAGCGCGTACTGTCCTGGCTCAGCCAGCACAACTTCCCGCACGGGCTTGTCTCGTTTGCGGACGGCCTGTCAACGGATCCGCTCGGCCACAAGGCCACCTACCTGAACAATCTCATCCTGAACCAGGGCCTGATCGTGCATGCGGCGTACGGCAGCAGCAAGGACATCAGCGTCTACACCAGCATCGGCCTGAAGCCAAAACAGATCTTTATCACCGGCAAGGTAAGCATCGGCCGAAGCTTGAAGCTTCTGTTTTACAACAACACAAAATAAACTCGCATTGCTTCTCGCTTCAGGTGAGCAAAAAGCACCAGTCGATGGCAACACCGCTCACCGACGGTTATGCTGCGCATCTGAGCTCCCTCATGACGGTTGGCGGTTCACGACCGGCACAGGGTAACGCACGCATGGTGATACCGCGCAGCTGCTTCAACCTGCCCGGCCAAAATCAATCCATTCGCAGGCGAAGGTTCGTGCCGGGTTAAGGGTGCAACCTAGTAGACCGTAGTAAAAAACCCGTACATAGCGAAGGAAGCAAACGCAAAGATGCAGAAGAGAAGAACAATTTAAACTGTGAAAAGAAAGAAGCAAAAAAAAAAAACAAAGAAAGGAACAAAAAACATCTAATCAACTACCCGCTGTACCCGTAATGCATTAGGAAAACTACCGCAATCCATGCCAAAAACAAAACAAAACGAAAGATAGCAACCCCTAAAGTAATGAAGCATGCAAATATTAAGAGAAAGAGAGAACAACTTTCAGCGTACGCATATGTAAGCACTTTGTTGGCGGGTGAGATGGACTTGCCCGTCACGCCCTCTGCCGGACGTCGTCAATGTACCGCGGACAGGTCTCGNTACCTGAACAATCTCATCCTGAACCAGGGCCTGATCGTGCATGCGGCGTACGGCAGCAGCAAGGACATCAGCGTCTACACCAGCATCGGCCTGAAGCCAAAACAGATCTTTATCACCGGCAAGGTAAGCATCGGCCGAAGCTTGAAGCTTCTGTTTTACAACAACACAAAATAAACTCGCATTGCTTCTCGCTTCAGGTGAGCAAAAAGCACCAGTCGATGGCAACACCGCTCACCGACGGTTATGCTGCGCATCTGAGCTCCCTCATGACGGTTGGCGGTTCACGACCGGCACAGGGTAACGCACGCATGGTGATACCGCGCAGCTGCTTCAACCTGCCCGGCCAAAATCAATCCATTCGCAGGCGAAGGTTCGTGCCGGGTTAAGGGTGCAACCTAGTAGACCGTAGTAAAAAAAATCGTACATAGCGAAGGAAGCAAACGCAAACGCAAAGATGCAGCAGAGAAGAACAATTTAAACTGTGAAAAGAAAGAAGCAAAAAAAAAACAAAGAAAGGAACAAAAAACATCTATTCAACTACCCGCTGTACCCGTAATGCATTAGGAAAACTACCGCAATCCATGCCAAAAACAAAACAAAACGAAAGATAGCAACCCCTAAAGTAATGAAGCATGCAAATAGTAAGAGAAGAGAGAACAACTTTCAGCGTACGTATATGTAAGCACTTTGTTGGCGGGTGAGATGGACTTGCCCGTCACACCCTCTGCCGGACGTCGTCAATGTATCGCGGACAGGTTTCGTCCTGACGAACGTTACCGGTTCGGATTTGTTTCGTTACATTTGAATACATTTATTACACTTTTACCCTGTTTTCCAACGATCGTTGGGAGGTTGTTCTAGTAAGAAGAAGAAAAAAAAACAAAAACACGCGCCCGTCAACAAGGTGTTATGTAGATGCATTTCAAACAAGCTGTTGGCAAAGCGTTAAGCAAAAGCGAAACAACACAAAAACCAAAATGATAAAAAAAAGAGTCAAAAAAGAAGATAACCGAACGATATTCCTTAGTCTGTAAGTTCTCGTGACGCTTTGTACAGACGGGTTGGTTGCATCGCGCCCAGTTTTGTGCGCGGTGCACCTAAGTTTGAGTGATTTTTTTTTTTTTTGCTAAACTAGCCGAAAGTTTGTAGCGTTAAACACCCGCTCCACGCAAACTGTTCCTACTTCCAAACGGGCGTAGAGACGATAAAGCGACACTACAGCGTTCGAACAGGGGAACTTGTTTCTCATCGGATGATATTTTTTTTGTAGCAAAACAAAACAAAAGCGTTGTGTAGCCAAACGTCTGTACAGATCCTGTACGAAATGCATTTTGCACTATTTATTTTTTACCACACTCTTCGTCTGCCAATCTCAATCTCACTCTCCCTCTCTCTCTCTCTCTATCTGTCGTTTTCAAACTGAATCAGTTAGGAATGGGGCACGTGTAGAGGCAAGGATATGATATACTATTCGGGGGAATAAGGATAAGCGTATACCTCCATACATTAGATCTGTCAGAAGGGAACTGTCATGTGTTAGTAGTGAAACTCAACTGTAGTGCGAATATCATCATACGGAGCAGTCGTCCGTGAAGAACGCAAGATACTCAATCTCACGAAGTGTAGTAGTGCTCGGCGATATAAAGTAGTTCGGCAATAAGATGCAAACCCACAGCAATAACCCCTGCGCCCCCGGGAGATCATCCATGGAAGCAACCATGCTCTCGCTCTCTTTCTTTCGCTATTTCTGTCTCCCTCTCTCACACGCACACACACACACACACAAACACACACATACACGAGCAGCAGCATCACACAGCGGGAAGGAAGGGGTCGCGCATGGCGGGCATTTGGCACATGCACGGACGACGATAGTATAACACAGGTGCCAGCCGAAAATGAAAAACAAAACAAAACAGGGGTTGCAGCCATTTGTAAAAAGAAATCAGGATCACTATGCAATATTCTATTTTGTCACATGGTGAGTATGCGCTGTGTCACGTTCCATCCTTTCAGCACCCCTGCCTTACTGTTCCTGATTTGCATTACCCAACTTTCCTTTCACGCTGTCCTTGATCCTGCCTTGTTAAGTAAAAGATTAAAAAAAAAAAACACACAAAACAAACATATAAAAACGATTATAAAAAAAACAACACCCCGCTGCACATGGAACCCAACTTAAATTTCCGACTGAGGCTAATCGCTAAATCGTTCACTTCGTTTCAGGTACCTGGCTTAGAAGACTGTCTCTAAAACCGGCTGTAAAGAATTAAACAAACAAGAAGAAGAAGAAAACAAAAAAAAACATACAGAAATTGAAACCTTTAACAAAAAGAGGACGAATCGAACAACAAAAACGTAAAAACCACGAGAGGGTAACCCTGTTTGAAAAACATAAACAAGAAAAAAATGTAAAAAAATCGTTTATAATTATTAACCTTGTTATTCAAGTATTGTTGAGCCTTATCTCGGTTTGTGTTTTCACAATTAAAAAAAAAAAAAAGAGAAGAAAAGTAAGACGGACGAGAAGGAGAAATCAATTCAATGTTCTGATATATACACAAGTGGAATATGTTTGGATATGTACTAATTTTTAAGAACGTTTTACCCGAAGAGAATTGCGCACTTCGGAGCGCGAATGTATAATGGGAAATGGATAGAAAACGGGGCGAAAAAGAAAACAGAATAATGCCCACGCTGAGATGCGCACCTATTACTGAATATATACATATATTAGATATTTCATATAAAGCATGGGTGTATCTGTAAACCGGACGTCTGGCATCTAGTAGAGAGAACGTTGTAAGAATCTATACATATACATATTATATATATATACATCAGGAGACGTATTATACAGGAGTTATCCAAATGTTCGTAGTTTGAGGCAAACGTCCGTTAGACGCCCAGCAATGTATTAGGGAAATGGTGAATGTGCAGGGACAGGCAAACCCAGGCCCAGGGCAGGGTTCCTGTATAAAGCAATGAGGCGCCCGGGCTTACCTTGGGAAGCTCGGGGTTAGGAGAATAAATTCTAAACTTTGATGTTTCTTTACTGTTAACGGTGAGACAAATGGATGTATGTAGTAACTGTAGTGTCATTTAGTGGTTGAAAACCTCGACAAAAAAAAAGCATCAAAGAAATGTATGGAGTAGAATTAAAAACAGGTATAAAACAAACCAAAAAAATTAAAGCAAAACGTAAATTTGAACGAATGTAGAGGGCAAAGGAACGGAATGAGGGAAGTACATTTAGGTGTTGAGTGGTCAAAATAAAAATGAAAATCAAACTCTAAAGTAATGCAACATAATCCAAGATGGTGTGAAAAGAAACTGCTAATGTATTCACGAATACTACATACAGCAAACGGTTTACCTACTAAACTATGACTTTAAACACATACTTACACTCAAATATATACACACACACAATCACGCGTGCATACAAACGGTACGGCATACCGTGATTTAAAATGTCTTCTCAAACCAACCAAAACAAGAACACAAGGCTGTCATGAAATGAAATGCGTTTGCACCGTGCGCGATGGTGCGCAGTTGTTTATATACTGAATGTAATTAATTTAAGTAGCATGTATACTTTTTGCCACTGTGATTGGATCGGTTTATTTCGTGGATTATCTTCATGCACCTCTATTTTCAATATGGAGGATATGGTTATACTGAAATGTGCTTCAAAAGAACGGAAACGTTGGTATTAGTATTAGTAGGTATCAAAATAATACTAAGCGCGTTGACAACCGCATGTACTATCACATTCGTTCACTATCCGTTTTACTGAGTCGATGTCTTCGTGTTTTATTGCAGCTCCGATACAGCCGTAGTCACACACACACCTCATACACTCATTAATACACCGTACTTGAAGCGATTGAATGAGAAAATACTGCAAAAAAAAACAAATACGATTTTCTATTCACTGGACAATCTTTGACTACGATCAAAACTAGTACTATTACTTCTACCACTACTACTACTGCGAGAAAAAACAAGTATAATCCAACAAGGAAAGGTTGTAAAGCAAAGCAAGGGTAAGGCAGATTGTGTGTATAAGTGTAAAGCGTTAATAATAACATAAATATCAGTAAAACATTAGCTGTGTCCATGTTTTGGATGCGTTCTGTACTGGAAGATCATACACAAACAAACATGCATACTAACACACGAACACGAATACAAACAACCTACGATCGAAGATTTCAGCTGAACACCCTGCTATACTAAAGCGGATACTATGAATCAGTTGCTTACTTGTAAAGTGATGTAATTGCTTGTAAATTAATAAATGATAAAAAATAAAATAAATGATTATTGGTGTCCTTTTTACCGCTCGCACATAAGTAAGTATGCAGCAACTATTTTATTTAAATTTTGCAATCCCTAACGAACAAATTGCTTAAGCAACACGGCCTGGCCGTTCATTGGAAATAAAAGAAAAAAAAAACAAAGTATAAATAAATTGCGAGACAGCTTTAAAAAATGCAAAAGAATATTTTTGTAAAAATGTTCATTGCTAATAATACGATCAGATAACTTTTTCCAAACGATCAGATAACTTTTTTTTTATTTATTTTACACCATTTGATTTACTAGGGATTTAATATGAGATACACAACTACTATACAAACATATTTCACCGCTCGCACGATAGGAAACTAGTAAAACTGCCATGTCCATCGCGACCTTATGAACAAATGTTTGTTCAACAGCGCGAAAAATAATTAACGTGTCAAATTAACAAACGTTCCCTGTTTTCCAACGAGGTTGTTGTTCGCGCTAGTATTCTGCTATCGGGTTGGATGCTATTACGGCAGTGTTACTGCAATCGTGGTGGACTGCGTTATATCATAAAGAACCGGGAGATAAACAATAGAAAAAAAAACAACAAAACAATAAACAATTTACATT
>CM032179.1:7355036-7422721 GCA_018908115.1 Anopheles rivulorum
AATGACATGAGTTGCAAATAGTGTTACATGTGCAGTAGCAGTCAAATCCTTACCCGTCACATCTGTACCGGCAATTTTGGCTGCCGCCTCGACGGGCATATTGGCAAGATCGCGCTGTATCAGTGTTAACTGACGGTTTCGCTCCTCACGCTCCTCTTGCCAACGTTTCTCCTTCGAGTAGCTTATCGACTGCAATTCGGACAGCTTGGAGGTAAGATCCTGTGGACCGGATAGGCTCGATACTGGCCGCTCATCTACCGGTATGCCACTGAGAGACCGATCTGGCGATGCGTCGATCGAACACTCGCCCGACGTGCCATACTCTGCGGTGTGCCAACAAAAAGACAAAAAAGAAAGAGAAAGAAGACACAGATTGATCAGATGAATTGATTGTTTGAAGCAGTAGACGATCGTGCTTTGTTTACCTTGTTCTATGGGAACAGCACCGGCGAACCGCATCTTGAACTCCTCGTGCATACGCAGCGCATTCGACAGGCGTAACTGAAGTGTGTCACGCTCCTGAAGCAGGTTGCGTAATTCCAGTTCCAGCTCATCGCAGCGCATATCACGCTGGTAGATCATGTACAGTGCCAACTCTAGTTCGGCTTGCGGCACCCGATCACCAGCCGGTGGTTGTTGCTGTTGTTCCGGTTTCGGAACGGTCTCACTGCCGCTCAGTCCCGACGCGAACAGTTTCGTTGGATCTACGCGTGCCGCTAGTCGTGCGTACTCTGCGCTGCGCAGTGCAAGCTGTTCCTTGAGCGTCACAATTTCAACTTCCTGACGCTCGAGAACCTCCCGCACGGTAGCGTCATCAACTCGGGCAACTGTGCCCGATTCTGGCGAGTTGGCTTCACCTGCACTCGACTGTCTCTGCCACAGTTCGGTACGTTCACGTTCCAGCTCCTGGATGCGTGCTTGTAGTGCAGCGAGCTGATCTGGAGGTGAATCGTTGGACGCTTCGCTGGTCGCTGCCACTGTTCCGTCTCCTTGCTGAAGCTGTTCGAGCGTCGAACGTAGCATCTGTATCTCTACACCCTTCGCGTCCAGCTCCAGCAGTGTCTTGTTCAGCCGATCCTCGAACTGGAGATCGTGCAGTATCTGCTGATTCAGCACCTCCAGTTCTCGGGACATCTCCGTCTTTTCCTGCTCCAGCAGTCGATTTTTGTGCTCCAGCTCAGCTAGCTGAAGCTCGATGGAATGGGCAGGGTCGTGGAATGCTGGTGCCGATACATGAACGCTTCCTGTCGATTGTAGCTGCACATTCTGACGCTGTAATTCGGTCAGCTGTGCCCGCAACTCGTCAATACATTGCACCTCACTGGTCAGCTGCTCTAGTCGTGCATTAAGATGTGTTATCTCCGACTGGCGCGTCTGTAATGCGGCCGTCATCTGTTGCACCTTCTCCCGCAGGTCTTCCACGTCCTGGGAAGCGTTAGAAGTGGCCACCGATTCGCGCAACAGCTCGATCTGTTTGTCCTGATGTTCCTTCACCTCGGTTAGCTTCTCACAGGCGGACTCCAGCATATCTAGCTTCAGCTCGTTTGCCTCCTTCTCACGCTGCAGCACCGCACGTTCCTGCTCTAGTTCTCGCAACTTCGCTTCGAGCGCGTCCTGCGAATCGGTACTTGCCTCTCGCCCGCCAACCGATTCCGTCTGCTGTGCGTCCAGCTTTGCCTTGCACTCCTTCACCTTACGCAGCAGCTTGCCTGACTTCACCTTTAGGTCGGTAATTTCCTGCTGCATCAGTGCCTTCTCCACACCGAGCTGCTGAATAAGTTCGTCCTTTTCAAGAACCAGCGCTTCTAGCCGCGCTGTTTCGGCTGTGCCCCAACCGACATCAGCATCATCCCACATGCCGAGATCGTGGTCCTGGTTTTGTGGTTTTGGTTCCGTGACCAGTTGCTCCTGTCGCACCATGGAAGACTTCGTTTCGGCGAGCGTACACTGCAACTGGTCACACTCGTCACGCAACTCGGCACACCGCTGGTGCAACTCCACGCACTCCTGCTCCTTGACGCGAAGTGCACCAGTCAGTTGATCCTTTTCGTTGCTCTCTTGCTGCGCTGCCGTTTCGGTCAACTCTAATGTCACCTTACTCTGCTCGTACTCGCCCTGCAGGGTGCGGTATCGTTCGTCCGCATCATCGGTTTGCTGCTGTAGGCGCGACTGTTGCGCTTCCGCCATTTCCAGCGCTGTTTTAGTTTGACTCAACTCATCCAGCAGCGACTGGTAACGTTGCTCTGCTTCGCCGGTTTGTTGCTGCAACATATCCAAGTCCTCGTTCAGCGCACCGTTCAAGGAAGTTAGGATGGATATGTTCGTCTTGTCTTCGTGCGTTTGCCGCTCGAGTGATGCGACCGTGTCCCGGAGTTGGGCAATTTCATTCATTTGCTCTTCGTTTTCGGTGCGCAATTGCTCCAAAGATGTCTCCCAACCAGCACGCATCTGCTCCATATCGTGCAGCCGTTGCTTCAAGCTGTCCATCTCCAGCGACTGCAGTTTGTCTGCATCGTCATGATGTTCCCGCAGCTCATCGCACGCATGCCGCAGAGTTTGAAGTTCCTGTTCACGCTGCTTAAGCGCTTCATTCAGCTGCTCCTTCTGCTGCTTTACCTCCACCAACTGCATCTGAATCGATTCGTAATCTTTGTATCGATCGCATTGCTTGTTGTATCTGTCTTCCGCTTCGGCCAATGATTTGCGCAGCTGCGTTATTTCTTCGTGACAATTTGTTGACGTTTCGGTTAGGCGCGTTATATTGTTTCTTTCTGCATCAAGTTCCAGTTCTAGTGATTGTATACTGCCGCGCAAGGTTGCAATTTCCTCCATTAATTCAGCATTGCTTTGGGTTGCTTCGTTCAGACGCTGTTCTATTGCTTCACGTTCCCGGTTTGCACATTCTACTACGCTACGCAGTTCTGTCTGCTCCGACTGCTTTGATCTGTCCAGGTGTTCTTTCAGCCGTTCGACTTCACTACGGGCAGCGGCTAATTCGGATTGATGGGATTGCATTTGTGTGTTTTCAGCAATCGCTGTTTGAAGGTCCGTTGTTTTCGTGTCCAGTTCTCGCTTTAACTCTTCCACCAATTGATCCTTCTCGGAACAGCGCACGGCGTACAGTTCGCGGTCTCCGGATACTGACTGCAATCGCGACTGCAGGTTTTGGATCTCGCTTAAATCTATCTTAGCACGCTCTTCCGCGTTTTGCAAACCATCTTCAAGAGAGCTGACTGTTTCCATGTGCCTCACAAGCAATTGTGTAATGTTCTGGTCAGTCTCCGCCAGCAATGTTAGCCAACTAAACACATCGGACGGTACATCGATCGGTTCTGCCATATTCAGTGCCGAGGTTTGTTCGTACAGGTTGCGCCATTTCTCGCAGTACCGCCGTACCCAACTCTCCACACGGTTCAGCTGTACGTTCAGCGAGCTATCACGGTCCTGCGTTACCGCCAACTGCTGCTGGAGATTAGCCAACTGGTCTTCCGTATGTTTACGCTGTTCCTGTTCCGCCCGTACCGTCGCGTTAAGCTCTTCCTTTTCGCTTTTCAGCCTGCCCAGCAGGAGCGTTTGATTGTGGAAGTCTTCCAACTTGCTCTGGGTCATGCGCAACTCATCCTCTAGGTAGGCAGCTCGACGTTCCCGTTCTTGCAGGCGTTGATTTTCCTTTATCTTTTCCTTTATGATGGCTTTGCATTTATCAATCTTACCGTTCTTACTGGTGAGCTCGGTATGCATCGTTTGCATCTCATCCTTGCATGCTTCCAGTTCCGCCTCTAGCGACTGTAGTGCGTCAGTTCTGCTCTGCAGCTCGCCCTGTACCATCGTGAGTTGATCGTTGAGCTTTCGCAGCTCATCGCGATTACACTCGCTTTCGGATTCCATGTGATATTTTTGCTCCAGCAGTCGGTGCAGCTCATTGTTGAGATGATACATTTTTTGTGACAGCTGTTCCTTCTCCTGACATAGCTCGCTCACATCACCGGCGGACGTGGACTCTGTCTCCATGTGTTCCACACGCTCGTTAAGCTTACGGTTCGATTCCTTCAACGCTTCGATATCCTTCTCCAACTTGGTACACTGGACGTTCTTCTTCTTCAGATTCGCGGCAAACTTTTTCAACTTTTCTAGCAATTCTTCATTCTTATGCTCAACCTGCTCCTTCTGCGTCCGGACTTCGTCCACTTGCGACTGGTGCTCTTCCACCGTCCGGTACAGATCAATGATTTGCCCATTTAGTGTGTCTATCGTTTCCTGCTTTTGCTGCAGTTCACCTGCTAGATCTTCGCTCGCAGATTCCGGCACGCTACTTGCAGCGATACGTAGTTCTGATCGCAGCTGTCCTATCTGTCGGTTTAGTTCTTCCGTTTCGTTCGCATGTTGCTTGGAAACATTCTCCAGCTGATATTGCAGCTCCACTGTATACGTTTTCAGCTGATGATTTTCCTGCTGTGCCTCCAGCAGTCGGTGCTGTATCTGCAACAGTTCGGAAGATTTCGCATCGACCAGTGCATCGATGTCCTTCTTCAGTAGCATAATTTCATCATTTTTGCTGTTCAACTCCACCTTCAACAGTTCCGGCTCATCGTCGGAACTCTTTTCGTACGCCACCTCCAGCTCGTGCTTTAGCAGCGCGATTTCCTCTTGCAGCAGCGCAGTCTGGGAAGCTTTACTCTCGAGACACTTGATCGTTTCGTCCAACTTTGTTTCGAGTGTGCTGATGGTACTATCCTTGCAAGCCGAACGTGCCGTACGCTCATCTGTACAGCGGCCATACTCATCCACCAGTTGCCTGCTCATTGTCACCAATGTTTTCGCACTTACTGTGAGCTTCTTTGCCAGTTGTATCTTCTTCTGTTTGTCCTTGTTTTTGTTGTAGTTTGCTATCTCCGTTTCAACCGCCACTAACGACTGCTCGTACACATCCTTATCGAATGCTTCTTCGGATGTGGTCACGGTCATCTGTGCCGATAGATTGGTGGCACTGCTGGATGTACCGGTGCACTCGTCCCCTTCCAGCTTGCGCACCTTCACCGTGTCCAGCTCTTGACGGATGGTTTCCTTTTCTTCATTGATTACACGCAACTTATCCTCGAGATCGGATTTGGCAGAGGCCAACTCCACACTGTACGTGCGAAGTTGTTCGTTTGCCTCCTTCAGCTTATCCAGCTCGCTGAGGTACGCCTGGTTTTCGATCGAAATGGCGTCCAGCTTTTCCAGCACTTCGCGTCGCTCGTCTGTAAACAGTTCCACCTTATCCATTAGCTCTTTGCTTTCTTCCATGAGCTTTAACAAGCTTTCGTTTAAGTCTTCCTTACCGCTCAGTACATTTCGAACAATCTCTTCCGATTCGTCCATTTCCGTCGCATCGTCCTTAGCCTTGGCACGCTTTTCCGAGTTTTCCATCTCTTGTTTCTCGCGCAACGTTAAGTTTTCTAGTATTTCGATCGACTCTGCCGAGCTCACCTTCTCCAAGCTGAGCTTATCGATCTTGCCCAACAGTTCTGCGTTCTCTTCCGCGTAACGTTTCAGCTTTTGCTGTAGTTCCGACTTTTCCGCCTCCCAGCTATGCAGCCCCTTTGTCAGTTCGCTCTTATCCGCCAAACACTTTTCTAGCTTTTCCTCCAGTTCTATCGATAGCATTTGGCTTGCGATGCTCCCATTGCCACCATCCTCGTCGGTTACGGTAACATGGTCGGTAAGTGACTGCAGTTCGTGTCGCGTGCGGTTTAGATCTTCGCTCAGGTCGTTCTTTTGCTCCTCGAGCAGCTGCATAGCAGTTGCCTGATGTTGACACGTCAGTTCCAACATTTCAATGCGCTTTTGCAGCTCCGGACCGACCGATTTGGAATCGGTGGTGTCGAAACGAGTGTCGATCGTGTCGCGATCCTCCACCTCGGCCAGCCGTTGGATAAGGGTAGTGTTTTCCTCGGTAAGTTTGGCGATCTCTTCGTGCACGTTCGAGGTCTTTTTGAATGTGTCAACCTGTTTCTGCAGCTGCTTGATTTTCAGCTTGCATTTAATCATGTTCTTGTTCGAGTCGTCCAGCTGCTGTTTCAGTTTGGTCGTTTCCGATTCGAGCTCCTCGTCGGTCGATCGCGGAAACAGTGGTTTTGGTCCACTTGTCTTTAGCTTCTCCTGAAGCACCGACACGTTAGCTGTCATTACATTCAACTCGATTGTTTTTTCTTCCAGTGACTGGCGCAAGTCCGCCATTTGTTGATTCATGCGTTCCATTTCTAAATCCTGCGATGCTAGCGCTTGCTCAAGTGTGCCAATTTTTTCCATCGCTTCGTACAGTTGTACTTTAGCTTCCTCCGAAGCTCCCTGTAGGTCAAGCCTTTCTGGTGGTGTGGGTGCTACAATTGTATTGTATTTAGGTAAGTGAAGGGTAAAAGCGAACGAAATAACGAAAAGAAGCATACAACATACCTGCGCGTTGTTGTGTTTGTTTTCGTTCTGTAGCCTTCTGTAGTGGGTCGTATCCGTACGATTCTAACAATCGTGATATTGCTTCCTCGTTGGAAATGCTGTAGCTTTGTTGGAGCAGTTTTGTCTGGCAAGTAAAACAAAAGCGAATTATTAATATCAATAATACATTACAGCTCCCTTTATCCCGTATCGAACCTGCAAGTTTTGTAACTCCTTTACCAACTCGAGATCGGATTTGTTGTCTTCTTCGAGCAAACTATTAACCAGCTGTGACAATGCTCGCAGTTGTTCGTCAATAATGCGCTCCTTTTCGTGCAAATCGTCCTCCAACGTCGCTATTCGTCGTTCCAGCATTTCATCGCTTTTTCGTTTTACCTGCGCCTGTCGCACGTTGTCCTCAAACTTCGTTAACTCTTCGTTGAATTGTTCCTCACTATCTTTGACCGGTTTGATTGGAGTGGAAATTGTTTCGTGTGCCGGGCCAGGATCAAGAAACGAGTGACTAAAAGACCGCCGCAAGCTATCCGATAGATCAAACGCCGGATCACGCCCTCCGCGTGCTCCACCACCGTCGCCGACTGATGAAACAATCTCCGCAAGGCACGTGGTGCTCGATCGGTCCAGCGTTTGTTGGGTCGCTTCAAGCTTGTGCTTAATTTCAATTACCTTTTCCTCGATCTCCCGCTGGCTAGACTCCCGTTCCGCCATTTTAAGGCGATTTTGTTCAATCTGCTGACGGAGCAGGGAACACTTCTCCATACCGGACGATTCCGAACGGCCGCGAGGAAAGGCGGGACCACGCGGATCGGGCCGGGCATCACCTGCACTATCTTTCAGTGGAACCCCTTGGTCAATCGTGGCTAGTGATTGGGAGGATGATCCGATACTGCTAGCACGGTTTAGCCGCGAGGTAGTAACCTTCGCCTTGAAGTGTGTCAGCCTCTGAGCAATGTTTTTCACTTTCTCTTGTGCCGTTGCATGCTTCATGTCGTTCACTGCCTCCGTCTGGCGAATGATTTCACGCAGTGCGCTTATTTTAGCCTGTGGAGTGGGTGGTATAACAAAATTAGCAGATGGTGGTCAAGCAGATGGTTTGCATTAGGTGGATACAAAATGACATATCGACAGGGGTAATTAAAACACGAACCTGCTGCTCGTCGAAGCTTGATTGGAGATTTGCTAAGTCGGGATCATCTTGGTTGCTGTTTCCAGCCATCGTTACGGTAAAGGGTTCGGAGCAATGTCTCCCAAAAAAGAAAAAATAAACACAAAAGCGGATGTTTCCTGGAGTAGGAGTCTGTAAATGGAACAGAAAATGATTGTTTGAATAGTGATTTTACATGCAATTACTCTTAATCAGCAAGGGCAATTGGACTAACTTATGACGATGGTCAAGTCATCTTAAAGCGCGAAGGAACATAGCAAAACCTTGCAAACTATTCCATACACTAGTATGACACGGAATCTTTTGTCTTACCTTGTAAAGCTAGCTAGGTAATAACTTTAAGACAGAAAATAATACTATTTAAACTCAGGAAAACATTTTCGTGGTCTGTGATGTACACATCATCAACTGTTCTATGTTTTGACAGTACCAGTTCGCTCGTCGTTCGTTGTATGCATTCATCGTTTCGCCACAACGAGAGCAGTACTGTCATATTTTCGCCGCATATAGATGTTTTTGCATATTTGAAAATGTGTCCGTTTTATCAATTGCACTGAATAATTTAAAGGTATAAAATGGAAAAAATGGGCTTACCATTTCAAATGAAGAGGAGATAGCTATGCAAGAAGCAAATTTTACGATTACGGAGCATATTTTCCTTCGTACATGATCATTTGAAAGGGTACCAAAATCACTTTCATGACTGCTGTCGTGAAATGAAAGAAATGTCAAAATTTCTTTAGGTGGCGGACGGTGAAAAATCCAATTCAAAGCTGCACATCCAAAGCTCGTGCATTAAAAATACAGGCCGTTCCCGAAATACACAGTACCTGAGATATGGTGATTCGGGGTCATATGATTTTTTGAAATTTGATCGCTCGCTTGATTAATGGTACACAATTTTAACAACAAATTAGATACAAAAGGACATGTAATTTCCTTTTGGGAAAATGCAGCTTCATTTAGAACTATTCCGATCACAATGAAAATTAAGTTTTTTTTTGATAAATATTAGTGTTTTTAACACTGATTGATGAACAAATAATGATTTTATTTATTTCAGAGCAGAATATCAGCAAATCATAATTCTGCATAACGCGGCACCGTTGTAGTTAGATTTTGAATTGAAACTAATTATGTTTAAAAAAAATAAAAATAACTAATTAAATTGACTATTTCATGATAGAACGATGAACTTTTAAGGGAGTAAAAGTAAGCAAATGAACAATTTTAACCTACGCCACATTTAAACGTACACCGGTACGTGACAGCCCTAACAGTTCAATATGCAACAGGTTGTTTTAAGCTGCCTAGCTTCATGTAAGATTGTAGGAGTTCGAAGTGATCGATACGAAAGATCGGCACACACCAACACGACATCTTCAAGTCTTTTGGGAGAACTTTTGGGGTTTGGGAGTTAGGAAATCTCGAGCCCACAGTTAGAAACTTGTTACTATTATTCGTACAAAAAGCTAATTAGTCTGAATTAAGAAATCCTTAACGCCATAACGCCCGAAGCGTACGGCTTCGGGTACGAGAATAGGTACGAGAATCCGTCTGATTCTTCGTAGGTCTTAAGCGTAAGTGTTGTAAACGCAACGATCAATCATTCTGATCTTATCTTAAATACATTTTAACATCTCGATATGCTAATATTGGTAACAAAATGGTCTCGACACGCATAAACCAATGCAATAAAACAGCATTCTTCGTACGGACAACCGAGGAACAAAAATAAAAAATTTCCTCTCTAGGAGGAAAGACGCGCCTATACATTCGGTGCAATTAACTAAACGGCTAAATCGGACGACGAATCCAAAATCCTAAAACAACATTAATCTAGGATTCTTATCTCCCACGCTCTTGACATTAACACACACTCACGGCGTGTAAGATAGGCACTAACACTGTTAAGATTTTTAATATATAAGAACATACATTGTTGAAATAAAGACACTTACAATCTTAAAACGAACGAAAAGCAGTCGCGTCCGCGTTTCATTTCATTCATTCAAAACACGACATCGTGAACAAATCCGTTCAGTGGATTACATAGTAAGCGTAAGAAAACTGTGCGAGAGTTCCAATAACGATCTTCCTTCGCGGGTCGATTCAGCAACGGCGGATGTCGTATCCGGTTTGGTTTCCTTCAACAACATCAGTGTTTGACTCTAAATTTGCTTAGTACATCAAAAGTGTCAAGTTTTATTCTATTTACTTGCTATTCTAGATTCTAGATTCAAAATAATAAATATTCACATAAAAATCTAATCTATGGATAAAGAGGAAATTTACATTAGCATCCCACAAAATTGCATTAGCTTAGCCACAAATGTGTGCATTAGCTTCAAAAACGCCATAAACGTGCAAATTGCACTGCGAAGCGAAACAGAAAAACGGAATAAGTAAAGAAAATCATAAAAATGCAGACAACATGTAACACACATGTACAGCGATTGAGGATCACTCCAAAAGAAGAGACACAATGTTAACAAAAACTCGATCATAAAATCTAGCCAGACAAGCGCATCTGCATTCGGAATAAGCAATTATTACAACTACATAGCGTATTGTATGCGCAAGAGACGAATAGGACGAACCGAAAACTCTAACTCTAAATAAAAGGACCACTTGAACGCATAAAGTAACCAGCATGTGGACCAGGAATAGGAAAGATAAATAAATCAACACCGAGAAAGGGATCGAGGCCACATGTACGCAGAGCATAAACGAAATTAGAAGAAATGCAAAAACGATCGAGATCATGTTGTCTCAATTATTGAACCGAATTTAGATATATGCACCACATTTTCACGAAATAAACCATTTGTATCTTAAACTTCAATCGATGTTTTTCAATTCCTTTGGAAGAACCTTTAGGTTTGGTAACTGAGAAATTGCGAACAAACAAACCGAAACTTGTGTGATTATAAGTAAAAAGGCTTTTTGCCCGACTCAAGAACTCTCAAGGCGCCATTGCCAGAAATCGTTTAACCGAAACTCTTTGAGGATATTGCGCGAGGGCTTCCTGAGATCGATTCTACTTCGCGGATTCTTCACTTTCATTTCTTCACTAAAATTAAACTTGAACCGGCATATCACGTTGATACTGCATACTTGGATTTCAAATCAGTTGTTTATCTTGTTGAAATTGCCCTCTTGAGTCATTTATCACTGATCAGCGCATAACGTTATCTTGTTCACCCATGTTACATCCTTTCTCCAATGATCAGCCGCTAGACAACCTAGACTCCCTAGTGACCAAAGCTCGGAAGACTCATGAATAAGTTTAACGTATTTCAGGCAATCTATTGCCCTTATGTTTGAGGATTCTTTTTTGCTCATTGGTGTGATCAATGCTGGAGTATTGTTCGGTGAGCTGGTCTCGGCTAAGACCCACGTTGATCGCATCGAACGACTTCAGAGGTCTTTTACCAGGCTCGCCACATGGAAGATCCTTGGACCTTGGTGGACTTCTCTGCGGGTCCACTGTCCTTATCCACTGTTTGTTCTCAACGTTTGTTCATCTACGACTAACCCTTTCCTTTAACAACCTATGTGAAATAATATTTTGTTTGTTTATGTTTGTATAGTTTATGCTAACATGTACAGGTTTGGGGTTTAATAATGTAAGTTTTGTTTTCTCCTTGTTAAGCCACCCGACAGACAAAGTATTGGTTCTTTATCCAATAAAGAACAATAAAGAATGAATTGTATCGAAGCTAAAAAACTGATAGATAAAACTATTGAATAATTAGCTAACACATAAGAACAACATCTTATTTGTATATTCCAGTACCCAAGGAAACGATATCCCGCGAAAGCACTGTATTGTCGCCACACTATCCGGTGCTGTAACTTTCCAGTCCTACTTTTAATTGTGTTTAGTCTGCTGCTAGACAGTATGCAAGTTTGAACTAACAGCACGCGTCCAATAAATGCCGCACCATTAGGGATATTTTTCAAAACGGAACTGCACGTGCCCCGGGGCGTCGCGTAATTGGTTTATCTCACCATCTGATTCTCGTTGGATAATTACCATTGATGGACTCTGCTCTGCAGGTGACCATAGCGATTCCTGGTTCTGTTTTTTTGCATCTTTCTTTTATTTGCATTTCCGATTAATTCAACGACCTAATTGAGCCGGCTCGATAAGGTGAATTCTGGTTGTGTTGCAGGATGAGCTTATTAGTTAGGATGATCGATACCAACTCATTGGGAGTATTGCACGAGAGAGAGAGAGAGAGAGTGAAAAAGTGAGAGAGCAAGCAAAACAAAGTACAATTCATTCTAAACGTTACCATCAACAATAGAATGAAAATAATTGGCTATATCTGTATACAAATAGTATCCTTCGAATCATTAGTACAATTGTTTATGTTTACGCTGGTATTTAAGGACTTGCGGAAGTAGTTGCCTGTGCTAGTCGCCATCAAGTGATGATTCGAAGACGAACTGGCGAAGTGATAACGTTTCTAATCGCTCGTGCTAAAGTGAACAATATTAATCATTGTTCAACGTGCTGGAAAGAGAGTGTATAGGTTTCGAATTTATTGCATTAGATACACATTCTATAACTATTCCAGTGCTCCTTTTCTCAAGTTGTAATATAATTTGTTTGTTACAGGTAAGTGCATATGTATACTTCACACGTTTTGAAGGAGCGATTTTTGTTCATTTTAGCTAGTTATAGCGAAGAAAAATTATCACTATTTAAACAATAGTTTATAAAGTGTTTTAAAATGTTTTTTATTTAAAAAAAAAAAACAGATGTTAACTTTAAATCTATACTTCTAGTGAAATGTGTAATTTTTTTTAAATTTTAATATTTGCCCGCACAAGTTTTGTTTCTGTCACCTTCTGTGCTATTCTACCTTTTTCACCGTTTGGGATTCGAACATTTGCACGCGATGATAAGCACATACACTACTACCGCTGTACCTACCATGCACTGTTTACGCGACCTGTTTGCGTACGCGTGCCAGTGTAGTGGTTTTTGTTATGGGGTACTGTTGCGTCGCTTGCGTACGCAAATACAAGTGCATTTAAATAAAGCAAATTGATTTAAAACTTTCGAACCCTAAATGTTGCGAACGGTGGTTTGCAATCGTCTCATTGTTAAATTATAAATTATGTGCTAGTTAGATAAGCTAGGCTGCACAGTGGTGTATGTAGCTTCACTTGGTAGCGTTCCGGCACTAAGGCACTCAGTATGGGCAGGTATATAGTGCACGCTGCCTGTGTAAAATAAATGTGCTAGAAGAAAAAGAAAATCCCTGCCCGTTTCCAGATCACGAAAGCTGCAGAAAAGCTGCAACGAATTGCGCAAAGCAAACAACTGCGAACCGAAAGCTTCCATTCCAAGCTTCGAAGCGTTTCCGTGATCCTGCACGGCAATGCGTGGGTGTGCGATGATCACGCCTGTTGGCATCCACTATGGGAGCTTGCTTTAGTGCCACGATGGTTCGATGGTCTGGGGGAAAACAAATCCGCCCAGCAAAACAGTAGCGAACGGCCGGAGTACCGTCCGGGTTGTCGCAAAAGCTCGGCCCCACGGTTTATCGCGGTCAGTTCCGGTACGCGGTCAGTCGCGACTGCGCACCAGCACCACGGTACGGTTGGCTCTCACCGTTCGCACCAGCCGGGGAGCGTTCGACACTTGGTTGGTGACACAAGGGTCGTTATGTAAGTGTGCGACCCATTGAAGGCTCTCGCCGCTCGGGCCGGTCTCCCGGATGCTGGATGCTGGATGCTGGGAGCATCCAGCATCGCAGCATCGTCGAACGCTCTCCGGCCGTGCGAACTACGCGGATGCGCCGTTTGGCGGCGGTTTGCGATGAAAATCTGCGACTCGGCCACCAGTTACAGATGTACCGTTCGCGTGATTGGCTGCACTGCAGGCCCTGTTCCGGTAGTGTTCGGGATTGTTCGGCGGTGAAGTAGCACTGCCACACCGCTCGCCAGCGCAAGCGAGCGACGCTTCGCAAACCCCACCACCCCAACCCGTTGCTTCCTACACCCGCTTGCGCACCTGCTGTCGTTTCTTTCCTTTCCTTTCACGAAAACTAAAAACTAAAAAAAAAAAAGGAAGGAAACAACAAAAAAAACAACAACAACACACACACACACACAACGTTCTTGTGCATCTGGGTGCGTACGTTGTGGGGTGGGACCACGTTTGCAGATGGTACCGTCGCTGCTACACACTCCAACCAAATGCACACGCCAATCAAGCACATCGATCAACGCGTCAAGGGAACGCCTTACGAGCGCTACACGCAACACACGGTAGTAGGTGCAGTGATGTAGTGAAGTGTGATGCACAATGCGGTACCCCTTCCTCATCCATTGTCACGAGCTGCAAGCAAACAAACTAAGTGCAAAGGCAGCAAAGCAATAGGCGAAAAACGAACAAACGGTCTCAGCATAAATGGAGGAGAGAGAAAAACAAAAATCATACAACCAAATCTCCACGTTACAGCCGAAAAGGGTGTAGCAGGCTCGATGTAGCAGAAAACCTCGCGCACACCTACGTAGTGAAGATGTACGCAATACCGACTAGCTGTGAAAATTAAGCAATCCTTCTTCGCCGCGCGCGTGTGTGTGTGTGTACGGTTGTGCCGTTTGTGCGTGCGTGCGTGTGCGTGTAAATGTAGGTGTTGCTTTCTTCTTCTTATTGTTGCATTACAAACTGAATGGTGTTGCACTGCTGGTAAAACGGTGTCGATCGTATGGATACCGTCGCCCAGCAAATGGCTCGACCAACGGTTACCACTGCTGGCTGAGATCGCTGAGATCCTGTTACGTTGCATGTATGCGTACCGCGTGCATGTGCGTCGTCATACGCGCGTGCTACACATGTGTGCGTCGTGTAATGGCAAGCGACTTGCTAGGGCGTGGGCGACGTTTGTGGTCCGGACGATTACGAAAAGAAGCGACACACGAACGCAGGGTTGGGGTGGGGGGGTGGGGGGCGGGTGATGGGGATGATTGAGGTGAAGATGCAGGAGGGAGTGGTGGAAGGAGTGGTGTAGGGGAGCACGATAAAGAATGAAAGGAAAAAGCGAAAGCAGCTGCACGTACATGTATGCGTGCATGCATGTACACGTATCTTCCATTCCGATACATACATGTATCCGCTGTACGAAGGACCAGATCGTCTCCAGATCTTTCCGTCAGCCATCCTGCATCCCTGCATACCGTGCTGCTCACCGTCTGTTTGCCACTAATCGTCCAGCTTTTTCCATTCCGCAGGTATACTGTTGAGGTGCAGTGAGCAGCTAGTGTGCACGCAACATGAATAAGGGCTATAAGAGAAGATGCTAAACTAAGTGACCACTGGCTTGCGTTACCCGTGAGCAGCGTGAGTGTGAAAAATGGTGTGAGCCGTTTCGCGCTTGTCCCGATTTTTTTCTTTCCTCCAAACGAAACTGTGCGTATTGATAACTTCAACACCTAACCTCAATCATGTATCAAGAGCAATGTGTGCGGTTGTGGATGTACGCAGCAGCGCCACCATCGGCGATTAGATCGTCCGCGTGTGCATCGACGCGGGTGCGTTGCCCACCTTAGCTGGGTCGGCCAGCCACCGGCTATTTATACAAAACCAAGAAGAAGAAAGCGAAAAGAAAACGAACAAAACAACAACAACAAAAAAAGAAGAAAAGCAGCCCCCCGCCCTCCCCCCCCCATCTCAACGTAAGCAAATTTTGCTCCACCACCCGTGCCGTTTACATCTGTCCTCGTGAATTGGTTTTGGGGTGATTGTGGTCGTTTTTTTTCGGTTTCGTTGTTGCTTTTGTTGGTTTGGCGGTGTTTTTCTGTTTTTTTTTTGTTTCTTTCCTTCCTTCGTTCTTTTGGGGGCGAAAGACATTTTCATCTCACGGTAAAGTGCCACCGTACACCCCGGTATGCAGCCAGCGCTGGCACTAATCGGCTGGTTCGCAGTGCGTTTGTGTTGTGTGCGATTTGGTGTATCGTAGAGCAGCAGTGGTAACATACGTTGGACAATAGAAAGGATACCCACGCGCGTATCGCTAACCCCCGGGGCGGGGAATCGTATAGGTGCAAGCGAGTGCACCTCCATCGGCACAAGATGGCCGAACAGTGCCCGTACCGTTGCCGGATGCGGTTGGGTCTCATCGTACCGCTGCTAACTGTGCCGCTGCTCTTGGGTCTCGGTAAGTAACGCTCGGCGACTTCTTTCGCGGGTGACTTCGGGGGTGGGAAGCAAACATAATGGCCACGCAACGCCATTCGCGGCACTGCCTGCTCTCTGGATAGCCAAATGTAGCGTAGCATATGGTAGCTTGCGCTGTGTAGGTTGAGCGTTCCAGGAAATGTGCTGGAAAACGGCGGAGGAGTCGAAGACGCTTGGGAGACATCGGTACCAATCGTCGCTGGCAATAGAAGAGCTGAAGTATGGGTTTAATTTTGCACACAGCTTGGGCGGAAGCCGCTGAAGCCGCTGGAAGATAATACACACGCCCGTGACGTGGCATTTCGTGGGGCGCATCCAGACATTCGAGGATATGGTGGCAAACAAGAATTGTTCGTAAAACAGTTAAACAACAACAAAAATAGCAAACAAACATGCACACTATAGTGCTTAAATATTGAACTGTGATTCCAATCCCCACACTCCCAAACCATTCCATGAATGAGCGATCAGTAATAGAGAGCACCAGAAAGAGTTAGAGAGTGTGAGAGAGAGAGAGAGAGAGAGAGAGAAACGCAAGAAAAACAAAATAAAATGGCAAGAAAATAATTAGAAGCGACGAACAAACGATGAGCTGAGGAGAATTGTTCCGAGCGAATTGCATGTTTGGTGAGAGCTAGGGATGATTTTGGGAGGCGAGCGCAAAAGCTTGCGCCCTAAATCAATAAACATTTTGCGTAGCTGAGCTCACGCTGTGCTTCTTCGCAAGCTCGGCTAACATACTCTCTCCACGACCCTTCCCCTCCCCTCCACCCCCCCCCCACCCCTCTTTACCTTTTTTTCGCTAAAAAGGGCGAAATTTTTGGGCAAAATTCGTGCAAAAGTTTCGGCAGCGGTCGGGCAGCGCGCAGGCGCGCCCAAATATTCCATTCATCAAAACAGCGATGGGTGTAATCTGTCCTTGAAAATAGGGCTTTGCCAAGACGGCCCTGTTGGCGACCCGTCCTACGCCCGTGCGCCTGCCACGCTCGCTTTGGTTGTTGTTGGCGGCCGTTTTGCTTTTCCCACTCCCTATTTGCGCCTGCATGTAGGCTAGACCATATTGCAGCAAAATCGGGTTTTAAGACACAGCGAAAGCGAAAATGAATGAACATTACACCTTACCAGATTGTACAGGGTCCAGACTTTAATGCGTGCTTGTTTTCTTTTCTTCCCTGCTCTGATGGTCGTCCATTCGCGTATGCTGCAATCAATGCCCGACAGTGCGCGGTGAGGAGCAGACGACGGAAATTACGTCGGAAGGTGTCGGTCAGTACGCGGGCCCAAAGTCCGACCAGTCGCAGACGGGACCGAATCAGCTCGGTGCGGCCTGGCAGATATTTGGCTCAAACTCGATGCGGCAGTCCGGCGAAGGGCGCGTCGTCAAGACGAAGCCCCGGAAACCGAAACCGTACCAGAAGGATATCCGGCCCCAGCTGCCACCGGGCAAGATCATGATGGCGCCACCGAGGCGTCGCACCTTTCACCAGGCAACGCAGTACCCGAAGAATGCGTCGATCGCGATCGATCGCAGTGCGGGACTGTCGCACCATCCGATCGGTAGCCATGCGGCCGGTGGCAACGTGTACGGCTCGATGTCACACTACGACACCGTGTACGGCATACGGGGTGTCGAGCGGCGTGATAACGACGGGTTCCGGCCGTTCGAGCGGTACGGACCGAGCGCACATCTCGGCCACTACCACATCCAGCCGGACGATGACATCTTCCGGCCGGACGACGAGCTGCTGATGGAGTCGGGCGGTGGCGGTGGTGGTGGCGCAACCGGCAAGGTGGATGGGCTGGCCGGGATCGAGAGCTGCGACATCAAGTGTGAGCCGCGCGAGTTCACCTGCGACAAGAGCTGCGCCTGCATCCATATGGATCTGCACTGCGACGGGCAGGCGGACTGCGTGCTGACCGAGGACGAGCAGAACTGCGAGATCGTGCACCAGCGGTTGGCCCAGCAGATCAAGGATAACTGCGAAACGAGCGGCACGCACGTCATCTGTGCGACCACGCACACCTGCATCTCGCGCGACTGGCTGTGCGACGGTGACGACGACTGTGGCGACTACACGGACGAAACGCACTGCGGGTCGCGGCACGAGTGCACCGAGGAGAAGTTCGAGTGCCAAAACGGCATGTGCATACCGCGCGACTGGGTGTGCGACGGTGACAACGACTGTAACGATCTGTCGGACGAGAAGAACTGCACCAAACAGTAAGTAGCGGTTGCTCTAACCAGTACCGGCAGCTGCCCAGCAGCTGTTGCATTGCATTGATTTCACAGGTTGCTACAGGTGCGATGACAGATCCATCCACTCATTGACGAGTTTGGACGAACCACTTAATTGTGAATCCCTGGGTGCAACGTCATCCAGCAACGTCAGCTGTGCAGTTGCTTCCTCGAAATGGCTCAGTGTCATGGGAGAAGGTCAGAAGCGAACGTCTGGTAAAATGGTCCGGTGGCATCTGCTAGAACAGGTGTGTCAAACTCAGTCCGCTGGTGGGCCCCAAAGTTGAACTTGAAAAGAACATCAACGTGGTTCAACAAATACGTTGTAAAAATGCCGGAAACTCGGTTTGCTTCCCTAGTGCTTGGTAGTGCGCTAATGGACGTTAAACCTAATAAAGATCTTACCTGTCCGAAGATGTGCTTTGGGTAAACTGTTTGGAGAGGATAGTCCTACACCTTCTTCAGGATTGGGTTTCTGATCTAGAGCTCATACCTTCAACGCAGTACGGGTTTCGTCCGGGTCATTTCACCTTTGAAACCTTGAACCTTTGAAAACAACAGGCAAGCCTTTAAAGTTCCCTGCTGTTGCCTGGAAAAGGCTTTCGATAACGTTTGGCATGGTGGATTAATTCACCAACTAACTAGTTTTTGGACTACCTATGTACTTAGTTAAGAGCAGCAATATTTACTTGGATGGAAGGACGTTCAGGGTGCCTTTGTACTCTAAGATGTCTGACCCTATATCCATTCCCGGAGGAGTACCTCAAGGTAGTTTGATAAGACCTCTACTGTACGCTTTGTACAGTTGTTCGGAAATCTAGGGTAATTTTGACTGTGTCGCATAGTTCGGGTGTCCAAACCTATGTATGCGTCTGTCCGTTTCTGCACAGTCGTCACATATCTGATACTAGACGAGTTATTGAGTTTACCCCACATTTTCGAGCAAGCAGGATTCATCCAAATTCGAGCATGATGAAAACTTTGAAGCGCTCTTCCATTTGCCCGTCCAGTCTTTTCAGGTCGTGGACGGTGGAGACGTGGTATGCCCAAATTGAGATGATGTGTGATGTGATTCAATATAAAATCTCAATATATTCTCGCGGGCCACCAGTTTGACATACCTGTGCTAGATGATCCCGGGGACGCGCTAGTCCGGTCCCAAAACCGCAACACAAATATGTTAGTGTGTGTGTGTGTGTGTGTGTGTGTGTGTGTGTGTGTGTGTGTGTGTGTGGTGTCTGACCTTGTTGGTTTCCCTTGCCTTGGAAAGTTCCTTCCGAGCGAAGACCTAGCAACAGCCGTGCTGCTGAGCACAAATTCCAAGCACTGAGCAACTATTTCTGATATATTGTTGTCCGCCCAACAATGGGAAGCTGGGCATTCGGGGCTATCCGGTGGGTTCTAGGGAATGTTGGCCACGCGGGAGCACTACACTGTAGGCTTGATTTAATTAATTGCCCTCAAGTGCCCAGCTGTTCCACCCAGGCAGCCACCCAGTGCAGCCAATCAAGTAGGGAAGCAACGCCCGGCTGCAGCAACGACGATGAACGATGAACTTGAAATAGTTGTCTTCATTAGTGCACGGCCGTAGCTGCAAACCCGGTTCCCCGGTTCCCCGTCCAGGAGAATAATTGCAGGAAATTGTTTGTTGCCTTCAACCCCTCCCCTCTCTCCCCCCCATCCCCTTCTCCCATCCCCCAAAACCACCTTATCAACCGTGCGCCCACCGGGCGAAGCGAGTGGGTTGCGTTTTAATTGGAAGGCTTAATGGCGCATTTCAATTTAATGATGTTTACCCACGCTGCCGGATGAGCTGTTGGTGAACTGCTTTTTATGTTGCTGCCACTCCGCTAACACTCTCGGTTGATTTCTGATCGTACCCGTGCCCGATTGCGTCACCGCCTTACCGACACCGCCCTCATCCACAGGTGCACGCGGGACGAGTTCCGGTGCAAGGATGGTTCCTGCATCTCCGCCTCGTTCCAGTGCGATGGCGAAACGGACTGCATCGACGAGTCGGACGAGGCGAACTGCGACCGGCCGATGCAGAGCTGCCCGGAAGGTGAGTTCAAGTGCAAGGGTGCGCTCGGCGGTATGGGCGGACCGGGCGGGCGGTGCGTGCTGATGCGGTTCCGGTGCGACGGTGACAACGACTGTGGCGACTGGAGCGACGAGGAAAACTGCCCGAGAAAGCAGGTCGACTGCATGATCAACGAGTTCAAGTGCGACGACGGCGACTGCATCCCGCTGCAGTGGCGCTGCGATGACAAGCAGGACTGCAACAATGGCGAGGACGAGAAGGGCTGCCCGGTGGACCGGATCTCTGGCCGGACCTGCTCGCCGGACGAGTACACGTGCAAGGACGGGCGCTGCATACTGGTAAGTGTGCGCACGGCTGGTACGCCTGACGCGTATGCAATTTGCAGTGCGAAATGTAAACCGTCTGCATGTGAACCGTGCCGGCTCCGTTTGCAGTGTTGCAGATTGCATAATGTTAGGCGTCGCACGCTGGTGCTTTTAATGCACCGGGGATGTTTTTTTTCTTCGTATACTTAACTGTTTGCTTTTGCTGCCGTGGCACGCGTAGCGTTCCTGGGTGTGTGACGGTACGGCAGACTGTCGACGGGGCGAAGACGAACAGGACTGTGACATCAAGTGTGAGCTGAACCAGTTCCTGTGCCCATCCGGCAGCAGAAACAGCACCCGCGACTCGTAAGTAGCAGAAGTGTTGAGACGGCAGCCGTTCTCGGTGTCTGATCGGTGAAATGGTTTTCGTCTTCCCCCCCTCCCCCTCTCCCCCTCCCCCTCTCCCGCTTCCACTCCCACCCAGCAGCGTGTGTATTAACCAGAAGCATGTGTGCGACGGTCACAGCGACTGTGCAAACGGCGAGGACGAGATGCGATGCCCGATCGTGCACCCGTGCGGGGCCCACTCGCGCTGCGAGCAGCTGTGCGTGACGGCGTACAGTGGGCGGGAGGAGTGCATGTGCCGGCCGGGCTATCTGCTCCACGGCAACGGCTACAACTGCACCGACATCGACGAGTGTGCGATCACGAGCAATCCGGTCTGCTCGCAGGAGTGCATGAACGTGGCCGGCAGCTTCCGCTGCTCGTGCCAGGCCGGGTACGTGCTGCGGCCGGACCAGCGCACCTGCAAAGCGGTGGGCGGTTCGGTGAAGCTGCTGATGGCAAACCGGGCCGACATCCGGCAGGTATCGCTCAGCAACAACCAGTACACGTCCATCGCGAAGGGTTTGCCGAACGCGATCGCGCTCGACTACCACTACCGGCAGGATCTGCTCTTCTGGACGGATGTGTCGATCGACGTGATCAAGCGGTCGCACCTGAACGGCAGCGGCGTACGGGACGTGATCAAGTGGGGTTTAGAGTCGCCCGGCGGGCTTGCCGTCGACTGGGTGCACGATCTGCTGTTCTGGACCGATTCGGGGACGCGCCGCGTCGAGGTGTCCACGCTGGACGGGCAGATGCGGGCGGTGATAGCGGCCAGCGATCTGGACAAGCCGCGCGCCATCGCCGTCCATCCCGGGCGGGCGCTCGTCTTCTGGAGCGACTGGGGTACCGCGCCGAAGATCGAGCGCGCCTACATGGACGGTTCCGACCGGCAAACGATCGTGGCGGAAGCGATCTTCTGGCCGAACGGGCTGACGATCGACTACACGAGCAGCCGGATCTACTGGGCGGACGCGAAGCACGTCATCGAGAGCGCTAACTTTGAGGGGCGCGCGAGGCGCAAGATACTGAGCAACAACCTGCCGCACCCGTTCGCACTCGCGCTGTTCGAGGACTCGATGTACTGGACCGACTGGCACACGAAGACGATCTCGACCGCGAGCAAGGTGAATGGGCGCGGCTTTCGCGTCGTGCACGAAGGGCTACACTTCCCGATGGGCATCCAGAGCTACCATCCGTCCCGGCAGCCCGACTTTACCAACCGCTGCGCAACGGACAAGAGTGGCCGGAAGGGTGGCTGTTCGCATCTGTGCCTGCCGGCCCGCACCCACCGCCGGTGCGCCTGCCCGATCGGGTTGACCCTCCGGCCGGATCAGAAAACGTGCTCGACCGTGCCGGACAAGCTGCTGCTGATCGCGCGCAAAAAGGACGTCCGGGTGCGCCAGCTCGATGCGTCAAACCCGGTCGACATGGTGCTGCCGCTCGACGGCATCAAATCGACCGTTGCCGTCGATTGGTGCAGCCGCACGAACGTCATCTACTGGACGGACGTGGGCAAAAGCATGATCAGCCGGGCGTTCATCAACGGCAGCCAGCAGGAGGCGATCGTCAAGACGAACCTCATCTCACCGGCCGGCCTAGCGCTCGACTGGGTGACGGACAAGATCTACTGGACCGATCCGGGCACGAACCGGATCGAGGCGGCCACGACGGACGGCCGGCAGCGGGCGCTCCTGATCTGGGAGCGGCTGGACAAACCGCGCGACATCGTGGTGCACCCGGGCGAGGGCTACATGTTCTGGTCGGACTGGGGCTCGAACCCGCTGATCGAGCGTGCCGGCATGGATGGCAGCGGGCGGTTTACGCTCGTGTCGGAAAACCTCCAGTGGCCGAACGGGCTGGCGCTCGACGTGGACAAGCAGCGGCTGTACTTCCTCGACGGCGGTACGAAATCGCTCGAGTACGTCAACTACGACGGTACCGGGCGGAACCGGCTGATTACCGAGGGTTTGAAGCACCCGTTCGGGCTGGACGTGTACGAGAAGCGCGTCTACTGGACGGACTGGGACACGCACAGCATACAGGTGGCGAACATGTACAACGGTCACGACCGCCGCACCATACTCGCCAACAATACCGACCTGATGGACATCCGCGTGTTTCACCGGAACAGGCGCGATTCGCGCAATCCGTGCGCGCACAAGAACGGTGGCTGCTCCTACATCTGTCTGCTGAACCCGTCCAGCTACAGCTGCGCCTGTCCGATCGGCATCCAGCTGAAGGTAAGGCGTACAAGTGGTGTCTTTACATGCCGCGTTCGGCACCCTTCGTATTTCCACCCATCTTTGCCGAACCGTTTCTAAATGATTCGAAACGTGAGGCGTGCTTTTTTTTTTGCTGCCTATTTAGCTACATTTCACATTAATTTTTTATACCTTTTCGTTTTGTTTTATCTTTTCAACGAACAATTTAATGATAATTTGTTATTTGCGTTATCATTAAATGTAGCTAGCAGTTTTCTGCGTTTAGTGCATCATTTGTTTTTCTTTCTGTTTCATCTGAACTCTTCAACTCTGCCGCATATAAACAGCGTTTATCGCTTCGTATTCGTTTTTGCGCGATACAGTGAAATGTATTCATTCTTAATGCTGGTCTACACGGAGCGCATGTTTTGATTAGTATCAATAATGCACACCGGCAATTTGTTATCGTACGATTGTGCTAAGATATACAACAAATTTATAAAACGCTTAGGCTACTCGATCGAAAGCTCTTTTTGACATGTCAAGCGCATCCGTTTGACAGAAAGAGTTTGACGCATTCGTTAGAATTTCGAAAATTTAAGAGTAAATCTCAACAATGCGCACCGTCTAGACCGGCCGTATGCCTTGGGGAACGTTCGTCCCGAACGAGTGAACGGTACATCCGTTCCGTTCATGTGCTATACGCGTGTACACCAACACCAACACGGTCTACCGCTACGCTACAGCGTTAGTGTAGGCTGTGCGGTGATAATACTGGTAGAAGACGCCAAACGGTCACTAACCTGTAGCGTGTGTCTTCTTCGACAGGACAATGGGAAGACGTGCAAGAGTGGACCATCGAACTATCTCGTGTTTGCGCACCGTACCGAGGTGCGACAGGTGTCGCTCGACAGCGACTATCAGATTGATGTGGTACTACCGCTGCCACCGATCTCGAACGTTGTGACGCTGGACGTGGATCGGCGTACGGGCGAAATCTACTGGGCGGACACGATCGAGGACGTCATCATGCGCTCCACACCGGACGGNCAAGGTTATTTTAAAGAACAGGTTACCTCATAGATGGTTTTTGTTGGTTTTGTAATTTTGACAGTTTGGTCTAAAAGTTGTTTATAAAAAATGTAGTTCTATCAGAGCAGCGGTGCATTCTTAAATATTTCATAGTTTTATGACTAGGCCCTAAGGAGAGCGTTGCCCAGTTAGGCCCTCTGCAAGGGCGCCAGCCGTCGGAGCACGAAAAGAAGTTAGTTTAAGATAGTTTAAGTATCACTGCTTTCAAATGCACACATCAACACCACACGAAAGTAAACAAATCTGACAGTTTGGTCCAAAAATTTTTTCCCACGGAGAATTGTCAGTTTATATGGTATGCGTCGACCTCCTCTCTATTGACTTTGAGTATTAATAATGCACACCGGCAATTTGTTATCGTACGATTGTGCTAAGATATACAACAAATTTTTAAAACGCTTAGGCTACTCGATCGAAAGCTCTTTTTGACATGTCTAGCGCATCCGTTTGACAGTAAGAGTTCGTTAGAATTTCGAAAATTTAAGAGTAAATCTCAACAATGCGCACCGTCTAGACCGGCCGTATGTGTTGGGAAACGTTCGTCCCGAACGAGTGAACGGTACGTCCGTTCCGTTCATGTGCTATACGCGTATACACCAACACCAACACGGTCTACCGCTACGCTACAGCGTTAGTGTAGGCTGTGCGGTGATAATACTGGTAGCAGACGCCAAACGGTCACTAACCGGTAGCGTGTGTCTTCTTCGACAGGACAATGGGAAGACGTGCAAGAGTGGACCATCGAACTATCTCGTGTTTGCGCACCGTACCGAGGTGCGACAGGTGTCGCTCGACAGCGACTATCAGATTGATGTGGTACTACCGCTGCCACCGATCTCGAACGTTGTGACGCTGGACGTGGATCGGCGTACGGGCGAAATCTACTGGGCGGACACGATCGAGGACGTCATCATGCGCTCCACACCGGACGGTATGCGCATCAAGCAGATCTACAGCGAGAGCATGACCAGCGTGGATGGGCTCGTCATTGACTCGATCGGTCGCAAGGTAAGCGCCGTAGGCAAGGTCTTTTCTTTTTCTGATAAAAGGCACGTTCGTTCGTTCGTTGTGTGTTTGGCCCATCCTTAGCTTTACTGGACGGACGCGGAAAGGAAGGTGCTGGAGGTGAGCGACCTCGAGGAGGGCATCCGGAGCGCGCTGGTGTGGAAGGAGCTGGAGCAGCCGCGCGGCATTGCACTCGACTACGAATCGGGCTACCTGTTCTGGTCGGACTGGGGTGCGAATCCACGCATCGAGCGTTCGGACATGGACGGTGAGAACCGGATCGATCTCATCACGGAGGGGCTCGGCTGGCCGAACGGGCTAGCGGTCGACCGGTCGGCAAAGCGCATCTACTGGGCGGACGCCCAGATGAAGACGATCGAGTCCTGCACGCTGAGCGGTGGGTCCCGCGCGAAGATGGTGGAGAATCTGCCCCATCCGTACGCGCTCGCCGTGACGGCGCGCACCATCTACTGGACCGACTGGATCACGAAGGCACTGCACTCGGTGCCGAAGTCCGCCCCGACCCACATACGCAACGTGACGCACGGCTTGGAGGGCCTGATGGATGTGAAGGTGGTGCAGGAGGACGAGGAGCGCCATCTGGACAATGTGTGCGGTGCGGGCAATGGGGGCTGTTCCCATCTCTGTCTCCGCAATCCGACCGGCTATTCGTGCAAGTGTCCGACCGGTTTGACGATGCGCGAGGGCAGCACGACCGAGTGCAAAACCCTGCCCGATGTAAGTGTTTCTAGAGCCGTTTCTGCTGCAGGCCAACCAAATTTTCATTTCTCACCTTCCCCCATCCCAACACAGGAGTATTTGCTGATCGCCCTCCGGTCGGGCATTGGGCGCATCTCGCTCGATACACCGGATCTGTTCGATGTGGTGCTGCCGATCGAGGGCGTGCACGGTGCGGTCGTGCTGGACTACCATTTCGACAGCATGTACGTGTTTTACGCCGACGTGAACGTGGATGCGATACGGCGCGTCAACATGCACAACTACTCCGACACGCAGGTGATTGTGTCGAGCGGGCTGAACACACCGAACGGCATCGCGGTCGACTGGCTCGCGGACAACCTGTACTGGACCGACACGGCGCTGAAGAAGATCGAGGTCGCCCGGCTGGACGGTACGTGCCGGAAGGCGATCCTGACCGACGGCCTGGACGATCCGCGCTCGATCATACTCTACCCGAAGCGTGGCTTCGTGTTTTGGGCCGACTGGGGCCAAACGCCCAAGATCGAGCGCGCCTACATGGACGGTTCCGAGCGGCGCAGCATCATCGACTTTGAGCTTGGCTTCCCGACCGGTCTCGCCATCGACTTCGACGCGAAGAAGCTCTACTGGGCGGACGCACTGCAGGATCGCATCGAGCTGTGCGACTTTGACGGCCGGCGCCGGCAGCAGGTGGTGTCGCACGCGACGCACCCGTTCGGCTTTACGCTGACCGCGACCCACCTGTACTGGACCGACTGGTACAACAAGTCGGTACTGCGCGCGCCCAAGTACAGCGTGTCGAGCGTCGAGGTGGCACGGTTTAGCTTGCGCGGTGCGCTCGAGATACGGGCCGTGTCGGGGCAGCGGCAGCCACACGATTGGAACCCGTGCCGGCGGGACAACGGTGGCTGTTCGCACCTGTGCCTGTACGCGGAGACGCGATACGTTTGCGGCTGCCCGGACGTACCGGATGCGCACCATTGCGACCTGGAACCGACCTTCCTGGTGCCGATGAAAGCGAACGACGAGATGCTGTCGGCGAGCGAGGAAAAGACGACCCGCTCGGACGGTTCGATCGTGCTGACCAGCAGCAGAATGCACGCACAGCTTGTCATTATAGCGACCGCCATCTTGGCCGGGTTGCTTATCATCGTCGTCATCGCCATCCTAGGTAATTGACGCTTGTTCAAACAGCATGTAGTGTTAGTGTGCAGCGTCGAACCACACACACACACACACAGAGTTCCTGTAGCAACCACACATCCATTCCATTCCCATTAAATGTATGCAATCCGCATGACATGACCATGTTCATTAGGCACTGCTACTCGTCACCTTGCATCTCCACCATCTCCGCATCTTACCCATGCTCCCAACTCTCTCTCTCTATCTCTCTCTGTTGGTGTTGGTTGGATTAGTAAAACACCGAATTTTGTGATGTGATGTGCTTTCACCTTTCCAGTGCTGATTGTCAACTCGAAACGCAAACAGAGTAAGAAAAGCTCGCGCAGCGCCAGCGACGTCCTTACGTTTACCAACCCAAACTACAACGGTATCGAAGGTCTTTGTCAAACGGGCGACCCCGGGTCGTCGCGGAATACCATTTGGAAGCGGCTGAAGTACGATCGTGCACAGGTCGGTAGAAGGCGTGCAGCGCCGTGTCAGGGCTTACTTACATGCGGCGCGTTTTACTGCTCGCGACTGTATTTTTGTCACATTCGTTTAAAACATTTACTCACATGCTACATCTTTGAAGTTGCCAGTTAGCACAGTTTATATTGAAACTGTTTTACTTTGTTTTCCCCCACAGGAGCGTGTGTTTGAGGAGAAGTACCTGGGCGTTCAGCATCACGGTACCAGCAACGGAAGCTACCTAGCGTCGACACCCACGTCCCAGATCACACCAGTGTCGGCAGTGCTTCCAGTTTAGGCGCGGTCTAGCAGGTTGGTCCGGGCGAGTGCTCCGGTTACATTCGGTGCATAGTTCCTGTTGTACGCCGGTGCCACGACACAAAATCCCGGTTGGCATTGGAATTTCCTTTTTTTTTTTTACCAACGTACTCGGACGTTCTGCTCAGTCCAGCACGGCAAACCAAAGCGTAGAAACAAGACCGTAACACCTGGACCTTATCTATTCCAACAACCCTGAAGCAAACAGACTGGGACACAAATTGGGAATGTTATGACTATACAGGCAGCTAATTCACCACATCGTTAAAGCCAACAACACAAAACAAAACAAAGCGAAAAGAACAAGAAAACAGAATATTAAGCTAACATTTCAATTCAATGAAATACACTAGAAAGTAACAAGGTGACAGTTGTCAAAGGTTAGTCTTGTGCTTCAGATGGTGGCGGCTGCTCCAAACGCCACTGCCCGCTGATGCAACGTGACAAAACATTAGGAAGCGGAAACACAAAACACCTGCAAACCGAACAACAAGTGGGCTGATGTAATGTCCAGTTGGGCAGCAAAGTTCGATTTTGTTTAACATTTCCGTTTGAAGCGTTGCATACTCCCATACATGCGTGAACATGCTGTGAACTATCCGGTGGTTGCGAAAGAGATAAACGATACAAAAGAGTTGTGTCGCACCACCGACAATATTTCGTTACACGTTTACATACACTTATGCCCATCAGCAAACTTTTCCACCTACGCTCGGTTTACTATGTCCATTAACAGGCAGAACGCCTGCTAGCGTACAGTGCTAGAGAACAGAAACGACAGTCCTTTCAACCTACCAGTTACCGTCTTTATGTCCTTTGTGTGCAAATGAACGACACACCGGCACACGCACAGATGTGGAGCGCGCGTGGCTACGCGCAGTGTCATACGGCCTGTCAAACGGTCCCGGTACTGCGTCAACATTTTAGCAAGTAACACTTGTATATTTGGTAGGTGATCTGTACACGTGTACTATGTGTTTTCAATTCATCCCGCATGAATTTGTACTTAAGCAAGCTGACAAGCGAAAACTAAGGCAAAGAAAACAGAAGAAAGCAGATCAAGTAAACAAAAACAAACAAACAAACAAGGGCAACGAGAATAGGTGTAGGTGGCGATGAACTTGATACGACTATATAGGAGGCTGTGTTGTGTACCAATATATGACGTGTGGGTGTGAGTGTGCTGTGCGGTAGCAGTGCAGTAGTGTAGGAACAACTGGATGGAGGTGTTAAGCGGCGGCGGCGCACACACAGTGCGTTGACCGTTGGGGCACACTCACTCATCCCGTGTGTCGGTGGCTCCGGACCACGGTGATCGGGCGAGGTACACTTATATCCGAGATCTTTACGTAGCGTTTACTGGACGATTTCAGACAGAACAAAACAGAACCCGTAATTCTCCATAATTCATACTCACTTGTGCACGCACACGCACGCGCACACACACACTCACACACCCGTCAATCATAAACTCTTCGATGCTAAACGATCGAGAGCTAACTACGTTATTAGTAGCGATACTTTAGATGAAGATTGCAGACGATATTTCCGGTGTTAAAGGAAGCATACGGGAGAGATAAACAGTGAGGGAGTGAGAGAGTGCACAAAACACTCAGGTGCCAAAATGGCGCTCGTGGTTTATTGCAACCGTGCAACAGTACTGTGCCAAAATGGCGTTGTGCAGGATGCTGTCCTGGAATTGTCCGTTCGTAGCAGTACACGCACGAACACACGTTTATGTGTTCTGATTCATTTCCTTATGTACACTTGTTTGATCTACAGGCGCTCCGTTAGCATGTTGAAACTATTGACTGATTACCAGTGTATGTATCTAGTTTAAAGAGCGACAGAGCGAGAATTAACACACGTACACACCCACACACACACACACACACACACCAGGTGCGGTTAGTTAAGGCACCGAAAGAGCGATGAGAAGCTTTACGATCTTTACGGTCATTGCGGTGAAGATCCTTGGTAATACCTCGGACAATTGGCTGGAGATGGGCACATCGTTTTTCACGTTTCTGTTGTGAATGGTAACCCCTTGCACAAAACCCGATGGAACCCAACCTATATTTGTATGCGTGTTTGCGGATCCATAGGGGACATACGTAAAGGATGGAAAGAAAGGGATTGAAACATTTATTGTATATACTGCACAGCATTGCAACGACACATGCTCTCTCTCTCTTCCTTACAACACACAAACATGCAAACAAGCAAATGATTCAGAGCACCAACTGAGCGGAATGTATAGTGGACTACGATAGATATACGTAGTGCAGCATTTGGTTCCGTTTGACAGATTGCTTAAGTTTAGTGCCCGTCTATTTAAGTGAATCTATTTTTATGAAACATTTACGAGTTTGGCTGTTTGGCAGCTCCTCCATTTGTAACTCAATACATAGCAGCGTAAGGAAGTGCAAATATTGATAATATCCTGCCAGGTTTATTGCAGTCTTGTGTTCGAATTAGCTCGATTGAACTGCCTGCTTGCAATGGACTTTGCACGACGTTATACGTTGTGCTGCACTTGGTTCCATTGGATATAAACAGAGTGTTTATGTTCAGTTTCCGTCTATTGAAATGAGTAAATTTTTGGCAAACATGAATTTGACAGTACGATAGATAAGCGTGCAATTTTATTATAGCTTCTCCATTTGTGAGCATACCTGATGTAGCTCAATATACAGTAGTGTGAGGAAGTGAAATATTGATGGTATCGTGCTAGGTTTATTGTAAACTAGTGTTCGAATTAGCTCTAATGAACTGCCTGTTTGCAATGAGCTTTGCACGTCGGTATTGTTATTACACTGAACATATTTGCTCCTGTTACTGAGCTACACTGGCGTTTGCTTACGCTCGCAGTATTTCTCGAACTCTCAACCTCAGTCTTACTAGCTCAGTCAGTTTACAATATGAGATGCAACATTATTATTTTGATTTAACGTACAACATAATTTCATTGCGTACGATAATGCGCTCTGCCAGTTGGTTGCCGGAGGAGTTTCTTGATTACAAACTACATTCACACACGGTTACAAACAAAGCTAAAGGTTTACAATATAGCTAAGTTGTTTAGCACAGTGAGACGAGCGTATATGCGCCCTACATACTGAGCTGCATCCTACGTAAAGTACTTCAAACGAAGGGAAATACATTCTACAAGATGGTATTTAACGTTTTTCATAAATGTCAACAATAATCATAAGAAGAGGGAAACTCTGTACCGTAGCCATCTAAATCGTTGCTGTGGAAAACTTTGTTACAGCGCTTCAATTAAGGGGCTCTAAATTGAGGTTAAAATGTGCAGGTTTTCCTCATCCTGACGATTTACGATAGGTGACGAGGGTTGACGAGCGTGCCTGTTGTTTTCGTTTCACGTTACTTTGTTTTCTCGTCATAGATATATTGTTTGTTTAACGTGTACTTTTGCTCATGTTACTCAACTGAACTCATTACCTTAGGTGTGTAAACAAGTTGGATCGATGGCACGTTTGTTTATGTGACAGCTGTCATTGGCGTTAGTATTTGATGGACAAGTTGACAGCGGTGAACGCGTGACAGCAAATCGAAAAACGCATTTTTCATGCATTTTTTGAATCCGATCGCATTATCAGAATGCGCGTTTTAGTGCAAACGTAGAGACGTACGGATATCTGTGCAAGTATAAATTTAAGGAACAAACCCGTAACCGTATTTGGGAAGCGTTAGCAAGGTGAACTGGAACAAGACGGCATGATATATATCGCAACGATTGAAACGAGGAGGTAAATCACCAAGGAGGCTCTACACGGGATGTACCCTATCTCGCTTCCATTGATGCTGATATATTACGGAGTGAACTGCAGCCAGGTAATGTTAATGTTAGTGTATTTCTTGTGTTTTTTTTTCTATTTCTTTTTAAAACAGTCAGTAAATGATATCATCGGGAAGGTTACAAATCGGCCGTCCCAGTTTATATATGTAAAAAAAAAACAAACAAAAAACATTTAAAAAAACAAAAGGGAAAACAGCCATCGAACAAATGCTAGCAGCGAACCGGTCTCTCCGAATGAAATTTGCGTCAGGCTCTACAAATTTTATTACCGCAGAGATGCTCGCAACGGATAAAGAAAACTGAGACTTAAGCATTAAAGGGGGAAACCATAACAAAGAAAACTATAGCGTAGAGCGTTCCAAATGCTAACGTAATTGAATTATGATTGTAAAAGGATGTGAATAATTTATTAAATACCTTATATAGTGATATAGGGAATACAAGTTTTGGCAGGGTTAGTAACAGGCTTGTGAAAAAAGAGAGATAGAGCCCTGTGCTTAATCACAATCTCTTATTTGATGCTCGTTTTAAACATCATTTCTAGATATATAGCAGGTCCAGTTAAAGTGGACGGTAAGGACAAACCGAGAACAAAACAAAAAACAAAACATCTACGCAATGCATTTAACGTGAAAGCATATGATTTTGCTATTACACATATGAGAAGAAAAACAAAAGATAAAAACCTAAATACATCGGTGCAAAACCAAACCATGCAACACGACAGGACAAACATATACTTGATAGATTTCGCTATGATACATGCGTGGTGTGTTGCAAGGTGCCGAAGCAAAAGGTAACACAGAATGCTGAAGCAAGGATGGATAGAATGCAAATCGATTGAAGTAACGAATACCAGAACCTAAACGATAAAAGTTGCAAACTAAACAAAAACAACCACACATACACACAGACAGATACACATTTACATGCGAGTGAAAGAGAGTCGAAGAATGAACTAACGATCGAATGAGCTGCAAAGCGCACCTAACGTAAGTTTGAACGTAAAGAGAATTATTAAAATTGATAACCTCGAAGAGGGCTTAGCAAGAGCGTAGCAAAAGCATACAAAACAATGGGCAACGGTGAGGATAAAAAATCAACAAAACGAAGCAAAACGAAAACAAAACGAAACACAACAAAAAAAGGTTAATTGGACAAAAAAAAACGCGTGGAGGTCAGTGAGTCTAACTCGCACAGATTCAGATGATATTTATATTTTTAAAGAAAACCAAACAAAAAAGTGAATAGTACTGCATTTATTAGGAACAAAAGAAAAAAAACTCGTTTAAAACTACAAAAGAAGACAAATGGCGAGTGAAAACCCGCGAATGGAAGGAAACGGTGCAAGGAAATACAAAGAGGAAAACGAAGAAGAATGTTGGCAAATGCAATCCGAGGTGGTGCAAAAATTCTTAAATCAATGTATATTAGGAATTTACAAACACAAACCGCGAAAACAAAACTCAAACAAACAAACAAACAAACAAACACTTACACATAAAACAAACAAAAAAAAACGAAAACAAGGAAATATGTTAAGGAATCATGACACACCAATAAGCTCAACTAAAAGCAACCGAAGGACGGGAGTGAAGTGAAACATAACTACCATCACAATTGAAGAACATGAAAAAAAGATTATAATATAACAACAACAATAACCTTGTGAGAAAAAATGGGAAATGCGCAAATGAAAAACAACAACAAACAGGCGACGAGTGTTATGTTACAGAAAGAGGCGGATATTGGAGATGACGTTGTACATGAATGGAGTAGCATCGATTACCGAACAAGATAGTGTTTGTAATAGCCAGTGGCCACATACACACACACACATATTCCTAGTACATATACACTCACACACACTTAAAGCTCAGCCTTTCGTAAACACGTCTTATGATGTTCTTGAGTTTTTTTTTTGTTTCTTTTGATTGTTGGCTGTACACGTTTTTCGATAGCTGTATCACTTGCTTGATATAGCTGCTTTTGTTGATTAACAGTTTATTTAGGAGTGGTATTTTAGCGCTCAAGCTGCGCTCATCATCAACACCTTTCGAGAGCAGATTGATGGTATTTGCATTACAAACGTCCGAGCATGTCACTGCACGTGTTGTTTTGGGTTAGTCGAATTTGGGAAATGGACGTTTGGTTTGAGAGGGCTTCAGGAACTCAGGAAGGCTTGGAATTAAAAGACATACTACTTATGTGACTTAGTTGTCCTACGCTTTAGTTGTCAGGACACAACAACATGGTTACAACATGGTGTTGTTTACTATTCACGCATTACGTGATCTATTTTATCTGGTTAAGCGTTTCCTGATTTTACACTCGTTTACACTAGTAATGACACACCCACTCTCTTCCACACACACACACACACACACGCACATCCATAACAAACACAGGAAAAAATATCTCACTTATTGTAGATGCATTCCAACTCGTACTTACTATGCAGAACATTCAGATCACAGCTATTACTTAGCTAATTGACTGGAAGGGAAGGTAATGGTAATGGGAAGCTCGACCGCAGTGGATAATCTAGGTCAGGTGAGGATAATTCACACTCATTCAAACATACACAAACACGGCCATGCATCTATTCAGGCAAACGCACACATGTCAGCCATTGGCGTATGATGGACGGTGCATAGCGCACCGTGTAACGTATGTCACGTTCGGGTTGAAGCGCGGACAACGTCCCAAGCGGCACGGTTGCGGTCGTAATATGTGCACGGTAGATATGCGAGAGCAGTGATACGGTAGGCAGGAAAGGAACGGGGAATTGCAGTGACGTATGAACAAAACCACTAAGAAAAAACTGAATAACATTGTAATGATAAAGAGAAAGAAAAATTAAATATTAATAAATGTATTTTAAATGTTAACTTACCGCTGGTGTCATGATTTAGTGTGGAGCAGTTTCCGTTATGGCTGCATACTTTTTGTTTTTCTTTCATCTGTCATTCCTGTTTGCTATTGTAGATTTAGTTTTTACTCGCCTAAATGTATGCAAACTATAAAGCAACGTTGTGTTAAGAAGAACACAACCTATTCATTTAAACACTAGCATATAATGCTATGCATCAGAAAACGGAAAGCAAAGAAAACGCTCGTACATACGATGGTTGTTTTGATTTTTTTTTGTTAATGTAGTAATCTTTACTTTTGTGTGGTTGTGAGTTTTTGGAAAAATAATATGACTGCATCTTTGATTATCTTGGAATACTTTTGGTTTTTACAAATTCGTGAAGCCTTAATGTTGCCTAAACTGTTTCCCTTTTTTTTTGGTTTTCTTTGTAGTACAATGAGTTCATCTACAGTTTTCCTTTGCTAGCCGTGCAATGATCGCTAACAGGGCTGCTGTTTCTTGCAATTTCGAATTGTTTTTGTTCTGAGCTGTCGATCGTACAGATGCAGTGGGAAGAGAAATGGGCCGAACAAGACTGGAATTTCCTATCGCTCTGTTGTTTTCTCTTTTTTCCGTACACAGTGTAACCACTTGCTCCTATCACCCTCTCCCCCCCCCCGCCCGCACTCCCCTCCTTCACTGTCTCTTCGTCGCACCTCTCTTTCCCTCTCGTAGGATAGTTAGATTTCCTGCAGCTTGTTTTGGGTGTAAGTTGGGACGTTTCTGGACCGTACGGGAGATGTGTTTCTACAGAGCGTGATCTACTACGGCTGCTAGTAAATGCATACTGCGCTCTTAGTTGACTGTGGGTCACTCGAGCACATAGAATATCCAGTAGCCGGCGTTGAAGGCAGCAAAGCTCACGGGAAAGATGACCCGGGAGTACTTGTCGATCACGTTAACATCCTTAATTTTCGGTATGGACGCCTTGATGACGGAGGCGCCACGCTTGATCGCATGCAACATCTTTGGCCTGCCCTGACCTGCTGCGGGAATACCATAAATTGGGTTTTTCAAGAAATGAAGATAGCTCCAACATTGCCGCGGACTAGCGGTTGACTAGTTACCTCGCGCGCTGCGATACCGAAGACCACTGCGAGTACTCGATCCATACGATCTGGCGATGCGGAAACTGGGCGGAAACTTGGTCGAATCAACGCTGTCGGTCGTGGTGATCGTGTTGGAGTAGTGCCGATTGCGCAGCGATGCGATTGGGCTCATGCGAATGTCCTGCAGTTCGATAATATCATCCGCGGAGCAGGTTGAGGTTTTTTCTGTCTTCCCTGTGTTCCCACGCATCCCCAAGCAAACCATCATTAGCAGTGTCAGAATGTCTACCTCCACCGAACAGATCAAATCTAGCAACTTACCGAACACCTTCCGCTCGGCTTCTTTATTCTTTTTGCACTTCTTCTTGGCGCGCGCACCCCAGTACGTGTAGTTGACGGCAGCGTACTCTAGCAGCGCGGCAAACACGAACACGAAGCACATCACCAGGTAGATGTCGATCGCCTTGACATAGGAGATGCGTGGCAGGGAGCTACGTACGCCCGTGCTGATCGTTGTCATCGTTAGCACGGTTGTGATGCCGAGCGCAACGCGGGCCGACGTCGCCTCGTGATTGATCCAGAAGGACACCCAGGACAGCATCACGATCAGTATGCTGGGCAGATACGTCTGGAACACGAAGTAGCCGATGTTGCGTTGCAACTTGAACGACAGTGACAACCGTTGGTAAACGCCGGTTGCTAGCTTTTCCTGTCGAATACAACAAAACAAACATACAAACCAGCATTGGTTGTGCATCGCATGCGTAAGCTGTTGGCTGCATACGTGTCGACACGCCTGCCAATTCTGCGCGCCTGAAGGTATGCAACAGCAGAATTTTATTGCAAGCATCATAAGTGCGTAATGGTTGAAAGATGGTTGCATACTTTCAGGCGCCTCGTCGCATGGCCAAACGCTTTGAACTTTCTACCTTCCGATCGTTTGTCTCGTAACCAATAATAGTGAACTGTGGTAGCTCTGCTTCCTCCACACCGCGAATAGGCGTAGACCGCCAGTACATCACCACATCCGACACGGTATAGCCATCTGATGAAGGAAAAAAAAACGTGATATGATATGTCACGAGACACGAGCCCACACGTTAGGAGCCTCCTCCTGACTACTTACAGCTTTCAATTTCCACCGTGCAGTTCTGCGAATCGAGCGGATAGTAGTGCAGATCCATCATGCAGGCGAGCGTCGTGGTGAAGCGCATGCCGTACGTCACCGCACCGTCACCGGCCAACCGGACCAGCTTGTTGCGCTCGGTTACATCGTGCAGGAAGCTGTTCTTATCGTTGGCGAAGAACGTGTCCGGTACCCATATCTTTTCGGCAAAGTCGCCCGAAAGCGTAATCACATCGTTCGCACCGTCGTCCTCTATCATGATTTCTCCCGTTTGATCCTTCTGATTGTCTCCCCAGAGGGCGAATGCGTTGAACGCGAGCCGTTCATCCTTCCAGTATTGGTTTAGGTACATAGTGATAGTGTAATCCTACGTGGTACGTTGGCAAGAAAGGACGCGTACAGGCAGCTGAGCAATGATTAGAAGATGATAATGCTACACTCACCATGTTCACTTCCGATATTGCGTCGAAGCTCGCTATCGTAAGGTCCATGCCAACGTGTAATGGCTCTCCTGTTTGGTGTTTGCAAGTGTAATATTGTTGTGATATAATTTTTTATCAGCAGTAGGTAGTAAACCCCTACAAGTGTGNAACATACCTCCAAAATTTGGTCTTAGCCGAATGTCATAGCCCTCCAGTATACGTGATATTGTCTGTGTTACATTCTCCAGCCGGCCTGCCGCCATTGACTTCTGGTGTACGCTGCAAAGACAGTATTTCATATTTCGTCTACAAAACTCAAGCATACTGTTTGACGCAGACAAGAGCTGCAAATGAGCTAGATTGCTGGTAGACAAAATGTATTTGTAACACGAATTACATACATTCAGGCGCTGTTTGTTTACACTACACGTTTTTGTTCCAAATAATGTTACTCACCTTCGCAATGCATTGTTGTTTTGTACTGAGTTTAAAAAGCAGAAAATCAAAATTTGCCACATGTTTGATAGTTGGTTGAAGGTGTCTAACGCTTCCCGTATGCTGCTGCTAACTCGGTTTGGCTAGGCGCTTCGTTGCGTTACCGTTCGGCTGCCAAACTAGGGTTCTGCGCGTTCGAACAAACCGTTCGTACACTTGCGATCCACCAAGACGCTTACCGCTAAATGAATACTCCCTCGCACACACCTCACACACAAACACACGCGCGCACACACACACCTGTAAACGAGAAGATAATGGGGAATAGTTAGGGGCGAAGAGTAAAGCCTTATTTGCTGTACAATCGAAATTAGTTCATAATGCAATGAATCTGCTGTTCCGATTGCATACTTTTAGGCGCATGATGTATTAAGTTGTGATAGTTATTAGTTCATAGTTCATGCGAGCTTATTTGCCAATGGTATATAGTAACCTTTTCTCTACTGGCGCGCGTTTGCTGGCATAGGCAAGATCGTGCTAGAGCTTTAAAAGCAGCTGCATCTTCGTCGTCTACTCCCCGGCCAGTACACGCCAACGGCCCAGATATGGTACGATGCTGCGGTGAACTGTGAAATACAAGATCCGGACATATGATGCTGATGCGATTAGTTCCTGCAGGTATGAGCAAGCACGATGATGGATGAATGAAGAAAACTTACAAACGTTAGTGCATTGCTTGCTAGCAGCAGATTTACCAGCACTATCAGTAGTTGGTGAAGTTTCACCTGAACGAATTACTTCAGGTGTTCAGAGAGCTATTGGGAGATTTAAAAAAAAAATGGAGAAAAAGCAGTTGTAATTAGGAAGAAATTTTGTTCCATTACATTATCATTACGCCTGAAGGAATGCAATGCACCTTCGCAAAGTGCTTGACATATGAAAAGGCGTCTTATTGCATACCTTCAGGGATTAGGAGAAAAGAAATGTATGAAGTAAAAACCGGCAACAAATTGATGAACGGTGTGTGGGTTACATGATAACTACATTCAATTTAAGAATCCTCCATCAACAGGTTCGGAAGGTTCTTAAATTTAGCAGTTAATATTCCGTAATGCGTTTGACGATATAGACAAAACGATTGATCGCTGACTAAAAGGTGGTTTGGAGCACGTTACTAGCTTCCAGCACCGTTCATTATCGTGACCTCTAAAGGAACCTTCCGCCGCTAAGCTACGTCAAGATTTACTTCCAATACTTTGAACCTCATCAATCCTCTCAATCACCCCGAAGGCTCTTGTTTTTTTGTTTTTTTTTTTTTTGAACATACGAGATTGATTCAGTCGACGACATAAAGAACCAGCTCGGACGTGACTTTCACACAAAGGAACCGAACACACACGGATACAGGCGCGCTCATGCTCTTCGCACAGGCAGACCTTCAAAGTAAGGACGGCGTATCGAGCCAAGATGGCATTATTTTATTTATCGAAAATCCGACGAACACTTCATTTGTGCACCATTGCTTGCCAATTCCTATTCTAGCCTGCGGCAGCCCCAACAGCCATGGTGGAAAAAGGATAAAGGATAGCATGGTAAATCACATGCCAACCGTGCACGGGATGCGTGTGTGCGTCCAGTCAGGAGGAAGCACGCGTGTGTATGTGCTGTAATGAATTGGTTGTTAGGTTTGATTGATGCATTACATAATTGAATCACCGTAAAGGATTATGTAAACATGCTCGCTCAATTAGCGCTGATGGGCGCTAGCCCCGTGTATCGCTGGATTTTGACGTTTCCGTCTCCATTCGCTCGCGTTGCTGCGTTGTGCTGAGGAGACGCGAATGTTTGCAGATCTGGCGGAAACTTCGGCAGCACCTTAAATTCTACCACAACACATTCACACACTAACACACACGCGCCTACAGACACACAAACGTGCGCGCGCGTCAACATAAACAGCCATCACCCAGGGGACAAAGGCTTCCAACCTCCAGTCTCACTGAAGAAACACCGTAGATCCAAATACTGTGCTCTAATAGGCGAACTGACTACACAATACTAGCTGGCAAGCGCTGTCCGTTGGGTTACTTGGTCTTAATCAAGTAGCATTCCGGCAGTTGTCGGACGGAATGAATGGCAAAGCGAAGGCGCCCTAAGAACATTAGGCATCCGGTTGCTGATAAAGAACCAATCGGTATAAACACCTGGCAGGAATGGTCCGCTGGCAGAGCTGCGGTGTACGCTGTGTCGTGGCGCTGTCGCCTTTGGTCGCGGACACTTGGCAGGAAGGTTACCACTAATGAACACTGGGGCACCACAGAGCAGAGCACATTTTCCGTGCGCGATCAGCATCCGCCGTGCGACTGCACATCACTCGTGTGATAACGCGAAACAGTATCTGAGCTCTAGTTTTGGGTACCTACACGCCACTGATGAATGGGAGGAAGTTGAGATTACGGCAACCAACGACTAGCCTACCAACAACAACAACAACAACAGCAGCAGGCATCAGCAACACTCAGCAAGAGATATGCTGTACGAAACGGCGAATGGACCGCTCAGCAGTTGGAAAACGAACACGTCCCGAAATGTGCTGAGCGGGAGAAGAATACAAAGGTTCCATTTCCTTCGACTTGCTCCACATTGCTCCCGGTGGACCAGCTGGATGGAGGTCGTATCCGTTCTATTCTCCTGTCAGCTTTCCTTCTATTCCCCTGCCCATTCTACCCTCTTTCCCTTCTCGCTTCTGTTGGGTTTTACTTTACTCCTGTAGGTAGTCAAGAGTGAGCGAAGCGCTGGAGAGATATCATACGAGAGAAGAATTTGGGCCGGAGAGCACGGTTTCGAGAAAGATGAAATTTGCCAGATGACAGAACACAGTCTGCCACCTTACGCGAACATCGCGCAACACCGGTAATGCTTCCGTGGCCGTTGCCGATGCCGAAACGCAGCATATGCTCGTACCGTTCTCGCATGCGCCACAATTTATCGCGAGAGCACCCATGCCGAATGGACGAAACAGACAGGCGGAAGCTGTGCACTATGCTTCGGGCGGGAGGATTTTGTATTTTTATTGTTGCTGGTGTTGTAAGCGCGCCTTAGGCGCGGGGATGTGTTTGCCGTGCTTGAAGGATAATAATTTGCTTAAGGTGTGGAAGCTTCCTGCTACCATCCGTCCTGTGTGTAGCATTTTGCAAAACGAAAACATAAACGATGTCATAGACATTCCGTTCTGATGCTCTGAAGAAAAAAAAAAGCATCCAATCTAGTTACAAGTCCACACATGCCCTTCCGATTGCCTACATTCCGGCGCGCTCGTATAAACATACTTTAATCAACTTGTTGACATGTTGTTGAACCAATTTATTATGATTTAAAAAAAACCACCATATTAGTAGCTTTGAAATAAACATCCAGTCGCTAAAAGTGCTTAATGCGTACTTTAAATTACTTAAGTCCGCAAACGCGCCCCGATTGCCTACATTTGGGCGTGCTCGTAAATAAATGCTTTTAATCAACCCAATCGCGGAAAACAGCTTCGTTTGCACGGTTTAAACGGTTGTGTGCTTTCATCAACCAACTTGCACTCCTTGCTACCCTTACGCGTAACAATCGTACCGCCAACCCCATCGATTGATAGGGCTCGTAATGGCGAGAGCCGCACAGCACAGTATTTACTGAGCCTCGTCACGACTGTCGGCACGTTTTATTGCTTTCCTTTGTTTTTTGCAATGTGTATATGTTTGTTTTTTTTTTACGTTTGCTATTTTGTATGTTCTTTCTGAAACAAGTGATATGCATTGAATGAGGGAAAGAGAGAGAGAGAGAGAGAGAGAGAGAAAGAAAAGAAAGAGAGCTGTGCTTAGTCATTGCTTATTGTTTCAGGATCGTTCTCTCGTTATTTTAAAATTAATTATTCATCGGTTTCCCACTTTCTTCGTGTTTTACGTCATTTTTTACTTCTGCCCAGATGGCACTGCCCTCTGCTAGTTCATTCGGTATGGGTGTGAAATGTTGTTTGTATTGACAGGCATAGGCTAGAGTTGCAATATGCCACACTAGATTATCTTCTCGTTACGTTTGTTTCGCAAGAAACCATCAACGTCAGTTTTAGTCGGGCAGCTTAGTCTGCTCGATGAAATCATTTTACGGCTATTTTACCATTTTACTGACCCGATTTCATTTCCCACCCCTGGCGTACTGGGAGATGTTTCGACGATTTTGCCGCAATGCCATATGCATATCTTCAGCGCTTCCAACGTTCCCTTTGATCTATCACACGGACGCACACACACACACATACCATGCGGTTGGGAAGTACGGACAGCATAACGCCTTCTACCCTCCCTCTTCTCCCCCTCCCCCCCTTCCCCCCCACAACAAAGGTACACGCTGCCTAATGCTACAATCCACCGTTGCTGATGTTTCTGCGACATGAAAAGCAGCTACACACCTCTGCATGCTTTCTTTCCTTGGCATTTTTGCTGAGCAAAAGAATCTTTCAGCACGGTAAAGAATGCAACCTATGCCGCTGCTTTACGTTGCAATTATCCAAACTCACGGACGGAGGCATGGTTTAGACGCGTGGAGGTCGTGCAGGGAATGGTAGCCGGAATCTTGTATGGCTTCGCCACGTATACATGCAGGCGTTAAGTTGTTGAACTGGGCCACACGTACCTCCGCCATTTGTAACAGCCGCCGCTACAATGAGCCCCGGCGTAGTTGGATATTGTAACTGGGTGCGAGATCTGGTAACGGCTACGGCTTGCGGACAGAGGATGCGACAATGCGACCACCAAGCACAATGGTCAACCGCAAACACGATTACATTGTTCGCCAATCTGAAGGGAAAAGATTCCGGATATAGGTTGCCGTTTGCAATACATCACATTTTAATCGCCTAATGGATTGCAACACCTGTTAGATGGTAGATATATGGAAGAGCTTTCTTCTGCTTTTAAATAAAACCGGTTACACTGCGCTTCCAGATCATGATTACACAGCACAACAGGCACAATAATCGCATTGCTGTATGTCATTGGTCTGGACTCGATTGCAAAACTCCTCTTGAAATTTACTAACGCTCAAAAGTACAGTAATGAAGAAAAATTTAATGCCCTGCTGCTTCTCTGGTAAGCAATTTAAAAAAAAAAAACGATTATTTTTTTTACTAGAAACCACCACATCGGGTTAGGTACAACCACGATCTGCATGTATGCAATACAGTGTTTCTACAGTGAATCGATCCATAAAGCTCTTCGCGATCCTCAGCCCGATTTGAATGGAAAAGAACACACAATCATTGCAAGAGATTAAAAATAATCTTCGCCCACTTTGTGGGGCTGATGATACACAAACCACAACCCATGCTCTTGCTGCACGGTAGAAATATTTCAGGAGCTAAAATAAAACATAAATTGCAATATTTCCTTACAATTGCGAAATAAGCGCCTGAATGTATGCAATCCACCTACCAAAAATAGCTTTAAAATCTTTTAAATGCTAAAAATTTACTGTTTAATGCACACAAATAACTGAAATGTTAGATAAATGATACTCCTTTCCAATATTGCCCTTACAGCTAGCCGCATAAATGCAGCACTGAGGACAATCTGTATGATTTAATCGCCCAAATGTATACAACTAATGACATGTTTTGTATGGCTTGTGCCTTTCCCGATGTATTGTTTGCATACAAACCGGGAGTAGTCCGTACAAGAGTGACTCAAGTCAAGCGTGTACCGTCCGAATCAATTCCTCCACTATCCTGTTTCACGCTCCGGTACGATCGGTAATGAACATACCCGGGTGGACCCAACAGCCACCGTTCTACCATGCACTTCCCGGTACCAGTACGCATCGGTTTTACGAAGAATTTGCATCCATTTGATTGCAGCGATGCATAATGCGCTTGGCCCAATTTCTTTCGCCCCGCTTTGTTGCGTGAAATCGCACAGCGTGGTATACAGCGGAGTGTGCATTTTTTTTTTTGCTGACTACATTTTTGAATTTCAATCATCTCGGTATACCTTTTGACATTACTTCATTTTGCCTTTCCGAAACAACACGGCAATGGTGGAATGGAAATTTGAAATGATTTTCTCATACCCTTGCTTTTGTTACATTTTAGGGCATTCGGTGTAAGAATGATTGTACGTAGTTTTGTGGTGGTGTATGTCTGTGCAATTGTGTGAAGCAAGGGAAGGAGTCTCTTGTGGTGTACTCGTTCAAACGGTTCGTAAACGTTATTATGTTCCGTTTCAGCATTATGCATCGCAAAGCGGAATGACATCTTTGTGTGTGTGTGTGTGTGTGTGTGTGTTTCTTCCCTTTCTGTTCCTCTGTTTGTCGACATAGCAGAAAGGGTTGGTAAACGGGATGCTACAGACGAAGGGTGGACCCTGAAGAAAAGGCTAAGGCAAGACTAGCAAGCAAGTAAGGATCAACGTATCGCTCTGCTCCCACTAGAAGATTGAAGCTGCAAGCTGGTAGGCGAAACGCTGATAAAGGGTTCGCAAGGAAGCGAGTGTAACCGGACCATGCTGCGAAATTGCAAGCGAAAGCGGTAGCATATATAATGTGAAAAAAAACACTTTGCTAACGCTCTTGTCCTGTGTGAGCGGTAACCACCACCAACAACAACGACAACAACAGAAAAGTAAAAAAATAAATGGCGACCGTGCGAAAGAGTCGGCGTGCTGTCATCGGTTTCGTCACGGCTATTGAAGTAAACTCTGCTGACAAGGGAAATAGATCACCAACCAACCCATTGGACCCGCGCTGAAGACATTGCTTCCCCAATAAGACGAAACCACACGTACACACACCCACACCCACACACGCGCTGCGCGCCGAAACACGCAGCGATGAAAGAAACGGATGACCGTGTGCGAGCGAGCGAGATGGAAGCGGGTCCCCAAACGGTGCGCCACGGTGCTGACAGGCGGTGCCACTGTTTGAAATTGGTCCGCCGAGAACGCACGTGTTCTTACAGCTGTCGGTCCAGTCCGGTCGTAAAAGGTTGGATTTGCATGAATCTGCATACAGCTTACGATTGTCCTGGGGCGCATCGTTCGTGATCGGCGTGTGTGTCGCTGTGTGTGCCTCGGTTCCTCGGAAGGCTTTAGTGCTGCCATTACATCGGAAGATCTCGCCTAGGTGTGATCTGTGCATTTCAGCGGTGGTCACGGTTTAGCAAGTTTATTTAGGTTCGTGAGATCGTGTAAAACCATTTAAACCATTCCTCTGAGTAAGGTTCAAGCAAGCCCCGGCGATCGAAACCCGTCCTTCATCAATCAACTTCCAAAGCGTGACAATGCAAATGTCTACCGCGAAGGCAGCAAGCACGATACGCACGATTTTAACTGCAAATGTGTTATTGCACATGTGAGTTACATGAATCTTTTTTTTTTCTATCGTGTGCAGGTACCAAGAACATCTCGAGTGCAGGATGGCGTACGCAACCCGTCTGCTACACGCAGTCTTTCCCGTGCTACTGCTCGCGTAAGTACATAACGATAATCATTTTGATTATTAATTGATAATAGTTTGCCTTTGTTGCACTATTGCACTCACACCCATAACGCCAGCAAGCACTAAACAATCAACTTCAAACTGTCAGTGTACGGCAGATAATTGTCAAAACGCTAAGTACTCTGTGTAATTGCATAGCTTGCAGGCGTTTTGCAGGCAAACGCTCGAACCGCCATCATGAAGCATTTATATTTTAATTGTCCCCATTGACTTTGCCACAAAACCACTGTTGACGACGAAACTGTAAATGGGGAAGGGATGGAGGGAGGAGAGAGGTGAGGGGACGGGGAGAGTTGAGAGGAAAGTGGATGAGTGAATGAGGGTAAAATTTGGTCCGCAATTGCAGTACAGTGCCGCACACTAGCCGAAACCATCATGAAATTGATGTACTCACATCCGTCAGTGTAGTCACCCGTCCACCTTAACAGAAGCCTCTAAGGACACTTGCCACACTGCCCAATAGCGTAGGCTTTATATCGATTTTAAGGATGTTTTTTTTGTTGTTGCTTTCCCCCTTTTACTCCATGCATCTTAACATCCACACACACACACCCGCACACACAAACATTTTCAACTTTCTCTATTTAATTCCCTCCAGCATCTCGTTTATTCTTTCTCTATTTTTTGTGTATTCTCGGGCACTTGCATTTTGCCTTGTGCCCTTTCTGCCCATTATTTAGCCTTGCATCCGTCCATTAGTATGTCCCATCCACCGAACACCCGCGCACCCGGGGGTGGGGTTTTGTCCACTTTAATGCCGCTTCTTGTTTTTTTTCATTCTTCTCTTCGGCAAACGCGTGATGAAGTGTGAGTGAGACGCTCAAGCATTCTCGGCTTTAACGGTTTAACTGGTCTAATTACATTTAAGTGGTTCGGTCGAGTGGTGCAGTTGAGACGGCAATTAGTAGTTTGCACCCAAAAGCGAAACGCGCGCCTGAATTCACACGATTTCTACCAGCCCCTCGATCTCCACATTACCTCGTGCACTGCTTCGTCCTTACCTCAACCTGCCTGTCACTGAGGCTTGCCCTAGGCTGACCCCCAGGATAGGAAGTGAAAGAAAAGGACCACCGTTTCCGGAGCGGGTACCTTGGTGATGGATAGGGAAACGTGAAGACGAGCTGAACTGTTGTAGTGCACCAGCTAGGCGAAACGGAAACCTTTCGGCATTCGCCGCGTGTGAGGTTAGGAGCGGACGTGTCCTTCAAGTAAGTGGGATTGCGTAAGACATTTAAGCCTGTCTACGTTCGAGCGGTGCATGAGCATTCAGACATCAGAAGTTATCGAGATGTTCCAGTTTGTGAGCACACCAGATGGGATCCGAAAAGAGGTCGCACGCAAACATGATTCATTACCAATAGATAGGACAATGATATCGCTGAAGATCTTGTAATTTTACTCCAAGGAAATCGATTTTGCATGTGGAGTTTATTTCGTTGACGAACTCACGACACTCCCAAACCGGTAAAAATCCTAATCGATCCTATTCCCCAAGTAGTAAGTCAGCCCTTGCCAAGGCCCTTGTCAGACCAACCCAAGGAGTAACTTTTATACCATTTTCAAATACACTGCAATATCCTAAACAGATTGGTTAGTTTATCCTTGGACGCCTTGGCCAGCGTGTTGAATCCTCTGGGTACAGTTGAAAAGAGGCTACTGGCCTCCACCAACTCCTCCATCAACGAAGAAGGAAGTCTTTATGGCAAAAAGTATAAGTTCTTCTACATCGTCCCAAGGTAGAGTAATGATACACCAATTGCACTATTTTACAACCTCTCATACAGATTATCTCCATTATCTCCCTTATTGCAGTTTGGAAATCATAAAATACGCCCCACCCACCAGACAAAACAATTCTCGTCTGATAGCAGCCAGTTCAATTCCGATCACGCAACGCAACACATCTCAAGCTCAAGATGTTTTGCTGCTAGCTCCCTCGTTTGTAGCTCTCGGCGACGGGACATCCACTAGAAGGCTTACCAGTGCCGACCAGCGACGACTATCCCTGGAGCTACACAAGCTACGACATTTTGCAACAATTGCAGGTGTGCAGCCAAACACAGGTAGTGGACAGCGACCGAAAACACGTCCTGTGGAGTTGGGAGCGTTTGCTTCCCAACATCACGTGCAAGAAGAAGGACGCTCACCATACACTTACCGTCCATTGGCACCGGACACATACCATAGCCACAAATCCAACCGATACTACATCTACACCGACCCTGTACGACTGAGGGACGATACCGGTGGACGTCACGCACACCGACTCGATCCAGTGTCGCAGACGGACGGCGACCATGGCAAACGTCAACAATCGAAAGCAGACTCCTCGGATGAGGTTGGTTCGCTTGTCATTCGCCGACAGGCGCGATCCTTCAACGGTTCAGATGACGCCCCGGAGCGGGAGAAGAGTGATCGTTTCAAGCGCCGCAGTGCGGTGGATGACATGCTGAGCAAAAACATTACCATTATATTGGAGAATCTGCTAAAGCGATACGAAAACTCACAAATGCCCACGCACGGACAAGGTAGGTTTGGAGGAGGGGCGTAGGCTTTTGAAATTGTTTATTGAGAGATGTAAATCAATATCCGACAGGTGTTCCAACCTTGGTAGAGACAAACATTCTCATACGAAGCATGGGACCTGTTTCTGAGCTCGATATGGTAAGCATTCTAGGACCGATGTGCATTACTTCTCTCTTTTGCTGGAGATGATTCTTCCTGCTATCTATAAATTGGCCATAACTTGTGTTATGTACCACAGGACTACTCCATGGACTGTTACTTCAGACAGTACTGGCGTGACAAACGGCTCAGCTTCCGCGGCCCTATTAAGAGCCTCTCGCTCAGTATCAAAATGCTGGAGCGCATCTGGAGACCGGACACATACTTCTACAACGGCAAGCACTCGCACGTGCACACGATCACAGTCCCAAACAAACTGTTGCGGCTCAGCCAGGATGGTGAGATACTGTACTCGATGCGACTGACCATTAAAGCTTCCTGCCTGATGGAGCTGCGAAGCTTCCCCATGGATCGTCAGTCCTGCCCGCTAGTGTTAGGAAGTTATGCATACTCCCGGCAGCAGCTGGTGTACCAGTGGAAGGATGAAGATTCGGTCAACTTCGTGCCGGGCATGACGCTCAGCCAGTTCGATCTGATGAGCTTCGGGCAGAAGAACTATACGTTCATTAGACGTGAAGGTGAATTTTCCGTCCTGCACGTGTCGTTCAATTTGCAGCGTCACACGGGCTACTTCCTAATACAGGTGTACGTGCCGTGCATTCTGATCGTGGTGTTGTCCTGGGTGTCGTTCTGGATCCATCGCGAAGCGACGAGCGATCGGGTTGGGCTGGGAATAACAACCGTGCTGACGCTCTCCACCATCAGTCTGGACTCGCGGACCGATTTGCCGAAGGTACGGTACGCCACCGCACTGGATTGGTTTCTGCTTATGAGCTTCTTCTATTGCATTGCGACACTGCTCGAGTTTGCCGGTGTGCACTACTTCACCAAGGTAACGAAACGCCTCTTTCCATCGTGTGCTACTCTGATTCTGCAACGTTTGTCTAGGTCGGGAGTGGTGAGATACCGCTGGATGAGGAAGAATGGGAAGACATGGAGGGCGTGGAAGAGATTCGGGATTTGCCATCACTGCAACAACATCTCAGCACAGCCGCTGCAATCGAATCGCCCCGCCTGATTGCTGCTCGCCGTCGAAGCTCCCTAATCTGTCCAATCTACAACGATCCGACCCACATGTTCAAACCGACCTCCTCCCATCTCTCGACGATGGAACGCACCACCCAAACCGAACCGCCCAAGGAACCGACGTGGAAACAGGTATGGTTATGCTTTCTCGGTGATGACCAGTTTCGGCGTCGTCGTCAGCGGGAAGCGTCCGCCCGAGGTAGGTCACCGGTTCACGGTGCGGTACTACCTTTGGAAATAATTAATCCACAGGTACACTTTTCACCTGCAGGAGGCGGTAACCGGCACGTCAACAGCGTTTCGCTCATCGATCAAGCAGCCCGAGTTCTCTTCCCTATGTCGTTCACGTTCTTCAACATTCTCTACTGGCTAGTGTACTACACCTATCAAGCTGACTTCACCTGGACTCCGTTGAAAGAAGTTTAAGAAAACATTTAATGAGCTTTTTCTCCAACTATCAAAAGTCACTCCTACGCGACACACAAGGTAAATAAAGTGTCATAACAACCATGGGAAGAACTGTGAAAGCGACCAAGCTCCACATTCTCCGCATGGTACATACTTTGGAGTGGAAATATTCTGGGACGCAGGGGGAAAAAAAACAAAACAAAAATGGACGGTATAATTTTCACAAAGGCAAGGAGGATGAGTTGTTGTTTCCAGGGAAACAATGTTGCGTGCATTCCGTTTCAAACAACAGGTATGCTTGCGTGTTTTTTTTAAATGTATAATTTAACGTGTATTCGTTTGATTTTGCTTGTAAACACACACAACAAGTAAATAATGATTCTACGAATCTGTAAGCTACAAATATAGGATATAGATTATTCGTTTCGGCTAGCCCGGTGCCAGGAAACAACAAATACGAGCGAAGGTTTGTTTGCAAAAAATGCAACGGGAGCTTTTGGATAAAAAGAACGAACATTGATGGATCCCTATCATGCTCGATTCGTTTTATTGAGTATGCTTGAGTTGAGGCGAGTGAAAAACAAAAATACTCAATCTCACACAATTTATAAACTCTCAATTGGCCAACAGTCTAGGGAATTGATCAAACTAAAACAGGCACGTCGACCTTTCGCGAGAATGTGTGTTGACATTTGTGCCTAAAAGTATGCAATGCCCTGTTAATAATATTCACGATGCCGTTCATGATCGGTAAAAAACGTACTGCATACCTTCAGGCGCACGCGGCTAGCAAGTTGGGATTGTTTATTGATATGTAGTAACGTAGTGAAGTGAGCACATAATGAGGCATGCTATCACCAATCAAACGCAGGTTTCCTTCCAACCAAACAAATTAATGAACAACAAAACAACACACGGTTTCACGACGAAACAGAATAGATGATCAGTAAACAAAGTGAAAAGTAGCGTAAAAGCACATGTAAGACGGTTTCCAAAGCAAAAGCTAATAAAATGACTCGTGTTTAAGTAGCTCTACCTAGTGGCTTTTGCATTTCTTTTGTAGATTTCTTCTTCTGCTTGCTATTTGCATATTTGTCGAAACTGCTCGACTTCGTAGCCGGCTTAGCGTGGACGACAACCACTCGTCGTGGTAGTTTCCCTTTCGCTGTGCTTCACAATTACTTGCCGCGTGACCCGACAACACACCGCATTATAGGTATCGAAATATTGTGTTCACGTTTTGCACCTGCACAAACAAAAAGCCAGCACCAGCAGCAACAAGTAGTTGCTGGTCGATAATTCGCCTTTCCATGCTGCAAATCTCGCGCTTTCCCATTTTGTTCCGAATGAATGGCGGCAATGAAGCGAACAGGAAGAATTCAAAAAAAAATGTTTGTGTAGCCTGTTTTGTTTTTGGAAGCAACGAATGACAAGTATGTTTTTTTTTGTTCTCCCCCGCCTTTACCAACGGTTCGCTGTCTCCATTTCTTTCGCTCACGGTTTGGTTCGATTCACTCTCTGCGCTGTGCGTCCGATGTGCTGCAAGCTCTCATTCTAACGCTTCCAGTTTTCGCCGGTTGATTCTTTAGCATCTTCAGCAAACCGGAGCAAACTGTCGAACTAGAATCCAGCAGTGTACCGGAACGGGTGACGGTGTTTGCGCGCGAAAGTTCACCGCGCTGTGCTGGTGCAGTGCTGCTAGGCCGCGCGTAGTATGTGTGCCGTGTAATCGGCAGTAATCGCCCAATTGCCACGGGCCGGTGCAGTTGCCGTGTGCATGATTTGACAACGTACGCTACCGGCACGGGATCGCCGAATGGGTCCAGCTGTCAGGCGCATCTTAGTGGTAAAGTGTTCATATCTACCTGCTAGATCCAACCGTTCATTAGTAAATCGCAGCCAAGGCCAAAATTTGCTTCCGAAACCACCATCTTAGCCGCACGTTTGGTTTGCCAGTTTTGAATGCCGCGTGACACCGTTCTACCGCAGTGTAGTGTTTGCCAATCGATTGCCACAACCTTGACTCAGTTCGCAGGTGGTGAAATGTTTCCTGCCGCAACTTAGCGGTCGATGAGTTTTAAACACAAACACACACAAACACACATACCGAAAAATAAATCTCACCACCATAAAACTGAAATGCGATGAAGCAAGGTACGCGCTGAAAGGCTATAATAAAAATGGATGTGACACCGGAAACCGTGAAGCAGCACACGTGTATGGGATTGCTCTACCGCATTCACCGTTAAGGTACAGCAACGGGCCAAACGGTGCAAGTGCATCACAACCCGCGGTAGAAACTACCGCTTCGTATTATGGCTTTTGTATATATGTGCGCCTGAAAGTATGCAATAAAGTTTTTAAAAAGCGTTTGGTGCACGATTGAATGCGCGTTCTCGCCCGAACGAGCTACCTATAAAATATGAACATAAAAGTGTGCTGATTGCATACGTTCGGGCGTTCACGGGCAAAAACTGTTATCTGCCGTTTTAGGCGTTCAACGTGCTGCGAGGAGTCGTCCACTACAGCACAACAGCTTAACTTTTTCGTAAGCAGCATGCATGGTTTCACACTCGCCTTGCTGCGATATTGGTACAATATTGACACGTCGTAACCTGCCCTATCGTTCCATCGTTCATAATTAATGTGTCCTTTAATGACACAAGCTTACCTCGCGATGAGATGAAATTTTGTTTTTTCACCTCATACAACTATGTTGCAGCTCGTATTGTAACGATGTTGCGGGCAATTACAGAGTGTAAACATTACATTCAATTACTAATGTGGTAAAAAAGTGTTTGTTCCGTTTTTGTTTATTTCTATATATTTAATTTATATATTTCATTTATATAATTTTAAGACCACACCTTCCAATTGTTTTAAGGCTGTAAACTAAGTAAAAAATACCTTCGTAAACGAAGGAACATATTTATACACGATTTTATTATTATTGCCGTCACTCTCTCTCTCTCTCTGTCTCTCTCCCGTACCCATTTCCCATAACGCCTACTGTGAATCGTTTCTGACAGCTGGACGTTACAGGCAGATGATGTTTGACAGGTTGTATACTAAACACGCCATAACTGAAGACCACTTTGTTTAGATTCGTGTTATTGCACCTTTTAGACGCTATTCAGCGTTCACACAACCTAACAAGCTATTTGCTTCACAATATATGCACTCATCACCATAGAATGTATACAAAACTCGTGTTTACTTCTATGTGACAGCCGTACGCACACAAACGTACAGTTGAATATTTAATTTTATGGTTCATCGATTTACATGCCCGCACAGAACATTTGCCTGACTTCGCTTCAATCATGCAACAAAACAAATCCGAATGTAACGATTGCAAACGGCTGCCGTGTCTTCGCCTGTCAAACCTAATGAACGTACCAAACAACTGTATCGACTGTAGTAATAATTTCTGCTGAAAAAAAAAATTGAAAGAAATACAAAAATTGCCTCAAAATCCAAACAATGTTTCCAATCGAATGTCACGCAAGGCACCCGTCTCGATGGCTAGCAACAGCAACTAGAACTTATCTTTTGTGGCTCGATTTGCCGATGAATCCGGCTGGAAAGGGAGATCCAGGGCGGGATTTTGGATTTTCATTTTCATCTATTGCGTTGATTATTGGTACCTTGGTATGTGAGGCATTCCAGTGGCACCGGCTTTGCGTGCTATTGACACAGCGATTTAAGTTATCGCTCTTCAACGAACCTTTGGGGAGTGAAGTAAGCAACAACATATAAAAAAAAAACATCAATCAATATTGGTGCCGTTCGGTGGGTTCTCCCCTCAATCAACGGTACACAAACACTTTGAGATGGTGGAGCTCTCTGCCGGTGTTGTTCGCCGCTCGGCTGTGCTCGCTGTACCAGTGTTAGCTTAGGGTGCAGTCGCCATAGTGACAGCGGATGCGCAAACGCCTGCGCAAGATCGACGCAAGACGCAGTCAAATACGATCGGGTATATCTGTGAACACCTTCACCGGCGCTTACTATTACCGCTACGCACAGTCGCTCCGTAGCAGCCCGTGCCACCAGCAACATTGTGTGTTTGTGTGTGTGTGTGTGTGTGGGAGAGATTGTGTATGCGATTGTGTAAAACCTCCAAGGCCCACTGGTAGAGTTCTGACTTTTCGCTTTCAGTACAGTGTCACCGCCCAGTCATTGTCGACATGCGTGCACATGGTAGCTAGTACCGGTCCGAACTTTACGCAAAACGGCCGTCAATGAATGACAATCGACCACCGGCACGGTTAGACTGTGCAAATGTGATAAATCGTAAGTATATGCATCCGCGTGGTGCGCATAATCGGTGATGTAACACCGGCCAGCAGATAAGATAAGCCTGCCAGCGCTTAAGCGTGTGTGCGCGGCCGAGGTGAACTAGATACAGTGAATTGCATCAAGCATCAGCCGCCATCGGTTACCACGTGGCTTCGGTGGCCATTGTTCCGGTGGAAACGGTCCATCAATCAGTAACTCTGCCATCGATCAACATCGAATGCGTTTTATGGATGTTTTTTTTTGTGGATCTGCTTGATATTGTGCATTGTAGCGGACTAATGGCGTCACACGCGTCCTTGTGTTTGAGGCTGTTTCACTAGGGCAGGCTGGTAGTCCAAGGCGGAAGCAACCGTTGCCTTGTAATGTCCGATGTGCCAGTAAAACACGTGTCAGCAGCAGATTGTCCAACCAGACAGATATCAATGGCTAAGCGGAAGTCGGCAACAGCATCTTGTGTTTATCCTTCCAAACACCCGTGCTACAACAAGTCGTAGCAACAGTGGCGCTGCACCAGTTACTTGAGGCTGCGTAGACTTTGTTGCGCTGTGGAGTGCCTACCAGCAACAGGTTGTTATTGTTACGATGGCACGATAGTTTGCAATTTAATTGTAGCACTTGTTGGGCTCCTTGTTTTATGGCACGATAAGAGCGTGCAGCTGACATCTGTCACGGGTCGTCCCACTATATAGCACGGTGCATCTGTCCACGGCAAGATTGTAGATAACAAGGGTGATGAGTGGCAACTACCTAACCGATCGTGGCTGCATCTATCTACGTCAAAAAGGTCAACATAAAGTGCAATGTTTTAACTCTCACCTGCCCCAACCTAGCTATCTCTCGCCTCACCTTTCGAACAAACGTCATTGTCTTAAGCCGAAACTAATTAAGCACCGTAACGGCATCACAAAACGAGGCCGGGTATAAGCCACTATTGACACCGTTTGTGTGTGTGTGTTTTTTCTTCTTCTTCTCTGTCTTTTGTTTTTCTTTTCTCTATTTTTGCACCAAAAAGGTAGAGACAACGCAACAGTCACCCCATACCAGCGCAAACAGAATGCAGCCGCGCTATTTTCAGCAACAAAGGCCGAGCTGCAGCAAACACACAAAGTGGTTGGGACCCAAGGCGGTGGAGAATAAGAGCAAACATGGAATGGGGATTGGGGCGCAACACGCGCAATCGGACGCTATTTTTACGCATTCTCGATACAGCCGATGTTCTGTACGATGAGCTGTGTCTGTACGTGTGTATTGGTAGCAAGCGAAACCACTTTCTTTGCCGTGTGTTACCCGGCCCAGCTCGTGTGAGATAGAGCGAGTGAGCGCCAGAGCCAGAGCACGACGTGAAAGAAGCGCAGACGGCGATGTTTTGTGTCGCTGTTCGAACTGCCTTTGTACTAAACACACCGTGTACCTGCAACAACGGCAATGTAAAGGTAGTACGCGTGTGTTTGACACGCTCGCGTCGCTTTCGTTTAACGCAGCAAAGTCATTAAGAATACGGTTGTACATGGGGTTGGACTGCACCGTCACACCCGTGCACAAGGTTCTTCCGCATCGTACATTGCAGACGGTAGGACTGCGGAAGCAAGAATTCCATTCCCGTTTTGCGTACACCGACCGTATCGCTGCGGTGCTCTCTAGTGGAGAGTAAAGCAACCGACGCGTCAGCGTTGAAATGCAAAACAACAAGAAGGCTCGCTCGTACCGTTGTGAGGCAAGTGGTGTCCACACTGCACACTGGGTACGCGCCTGAGTGTGGCAGGAATGTGAAGTACCCGCTCAAGTGCCTTCGTGCAGGCACTAGTACACGATCAGGTGCTACGCTACACATTCGCTGCTTCCATCGATGATTGGGCCCACTTGATATTACGACAGGTACGCTACCTCATAATCCAACACGTACAATGTCGCCTGTCAAAGTCCTCTAAGGTACTACAGTATTGCTACACGATAGCTATCGGTGGCCATATATACTGCCATAAATTGCTCTCATCACAACTAACGGCCGGGCGGTAAATTCGCGTTGATCTTGGTCGATAGAGCGTGGCTGTGCAGCGTCCTTCGAGCGTCCTGCGATCGGGTAGCGTTCGTGTACCGATCGGTGACGCTGGGCCAGACCGTGCACTGATAACGAAGCGCCTAGAAGTAGATAATGACAGCACAAGTGCACGGACACGCGCCAACGGCCAGCCCCGATCGTAGTCGTCTGTCAGTTTCTCACCCGTTCGGTTCACCATCTCAGGCAAGTAGGCGGCGCGTTTAGTGAAAGTAGTGGCTTTAGTGTACACGGCGTTCCTCACACCGTTATGCTCTCGACGGCGTGCGATCCACTTCCCGGTGACAGGTGACAGATCATTTTTGCGCACCGCTCTATACACCCAGCAATCAATATCAAACACGCGTTGTCCAACATGCGTCACTGCGCACCAGGGTTCACGACGCAAGTAGCTGTTCCCTTCTACCGAGAACTTAACGTTTTGCAGCACGCGGTGCAAAACGGTGCGGTCTTGCAACGGTCAGTCTTGACAGCCCGGTGACGGCGCACTCTGCACGATCGGCCATTGTTTACATATGATTCAGGCGACCCAGCGGTTATTTGATAACTACCAATCGGAACGCACAAACAAAGACGGCAAAGCAGATCGAAGAAAGTGTCGCTTATCGGGTACGGACGTAGCCCATGCGTACCGTACGGTTCAGTTTGGACAGTTGCGCTTAACGCAGCACTATAATCGAACAGTAAACAGAAATATTCTTTGAATCCTTTATGTATTTTTTTTTTTGCTCTCTCTCTCTCTCTCTCTCTCGCTCACTTTATCTCTCACTCTGTTTGATCTTACCGTCTTGTTCTGTCGTTTAGATTTATGGTGTGTTTTGTTCGCGTTGCTAGTAGTGTTCAATGGTCATGTACGGCGGACTACCGAGCGTATATAGAGCTACTGCCGAGTGTCATACAGTGCCTCACAATCTAGCCACGTGGGAAGCATAGCATCTCGGCAAAACATCCGAGTCGGTACACGCGATAAGAATTCCACGGCCCACAGTGAAACTGTGCGTGTGACTAAAGGCGGAAGAAGAACTATTATTTATTGCAACACGCTTTACCATACACTACATGGTACCATATTAGTGTGTGTATGTGCGTGCCTGAATAAAGCAACGAAAGGAAGAGAGAGAGATAGAGAGAAAGAGAGAGATAGAGAGAGTGAACAGATTCAATAGCGGAATGATACGTACAGTTTGTGTTTAACCGCCGCTAAATGTAGGGTCCTGTTTGTCTCCTCTCCGACAGATGCGTGACATCGATCAAGCTATCCGTAACGTAATCGTACATACCAGTGCCTAACCGAAACCGTGCGAAGTACACCGACCAGCGCGGACTTGGAGCGCGCTCAACAGCGACCGGCATACCTTACGCTCAACCTGCCCCAAAAGGGACGACGATCGAGATGACACACGGACCGCCAGCAAGCCGCAAACGGCAACAGCAACAGATCGACAGTGACATCGAGCAGAGCGCCACCGAGGTGGACAATGGGTTACCAACGCCGCCGGACGGTGGTTGGGGCTGGATGGTGGTGTTGGCCTCGTTCAGCATTCATATCATCAGTAAGTAGAACCGACCCGACCAACCTTTTTGCAACCAACCGTCATCCAAGGGGCTGTTAACCCACGTGGGTTACCAACGGCGCGCCGTCAATAACAGATCAATCATACAGTCGAGTGTTGGGTGCAGATAACGCCCCATCGACACACACAAAATTGCGTCAGCTGAACGATGATCGATTAACGATAAGCTACGCGCAATTGATCTCCCCCCACACGGTCTTACGGTGGAATCTATTGTTTTGATAAGCAACGATGGCCGCTATTGCCTATTAGTTGGTGGACAGAGCTAATTTTTGTTTTTTTTGTTGCTGCAGATGATGTATCTCCCATAATCGGAACAGACAGGAGATGCTTAATTGTGTAATGGTTTTTTTTGGGTTCATTTCGGATTTTTTTATGGTTTGGAAGTGCTTTTCTGTACGAAAGGTTCCAATTTGCACAATAACAACACCTTATAGGGTTTTGGGTGCATTGAATAGACAATACCACATACCGCCTAAATGTATGTAATTCTATGTTATTTTTATTTAATTTTATTTATTTTTTAATTTTAATAATTTTTAACAACAGCCCACAATGAATGATTCAGTGCTGCTTCCACAAAAAAAAGGGGAAAAAGTGCACAAAGAAAGCAAAACGTTCCACCAAGCGGGCATTCTACCGTCCTTCTTTGTGCGCACAAATCAACATCTCTTTATTACAGCCCACTGTAAACGACATGTAAAACCCCATGATTAATCCCCTTATCCGCACAAGCACCACATCCGCGAACATGTTCCTTACTCCGCCAACGCTAACCGGGTTGTCGTTCACACACCAAGGACGAACCGTTTATCTGCGCCTTCTGTCACAGATCGTACACTAACCCGTGCGCCATAATAAAGCATGTTTGATCGGCTTACGATACACGATCGGCTTGCAGATTAGTTGCACGCCCGGTGTGGTTCGGTTGGGAGAGAGGAAAAGCAAGCAAGGGAAGCAATGCTAGCGATGAAAATTATACGTACCCGCCCCCGACGTCAATGCTGGCAAATAAAGCGATGTTTACGTTCGCCGCTCCATTGTTGGGCGGCTGTAAATAAGCACAAATTTCTCAGATGTCACAACCTTGACCAGCGACCAGTGCGCCGTTGTTGATTTTCTGGTGAGCTGATCTCGTGCTGCTAAATTCCTGTTGACTACACAATGTTTACATGTGTGCGACATCCTATCCGTGCACTGATAAAGAAGCGTGCGCGCAATCACTTTGACAGCTGTCAAATTTGTGATCTTCATTTGATTGCTAGTAACAATTTTATTTAATAATTATCCCAACTGTGTGTAAATTATTCTGGATAGTCGAAGCATAAATAGAGCGACAATAAGCTTTTGAGTATGAGAATTTAGGCAGGAATCGAAAGAAGCATACGAGTATACATCCTTCTTCGCGAAATAGAAAAAAGGAAGTAATTATGTACGCTTCCCGTTTCTAAAATTTATTATTTTTTGTATGAAACGTTGCCAAACGTCTGTCAAATGCTTCAGAATTTACAGACATGACCAATAAATATTGCAAGATTATTTTGGTATTGCATACTTTCAGGCATTGCAGTTTCAAAACTTTTGGACCATATGAGAGGTCCAGTGTTTTTTTTTTTCAAATAATCAATTAAGACAATAGTAAGAAACTGTGCGCACAAGGAAAACACCTAAATCAACAGGTTTTGTCAATAGAAACGCGATTGAGACGCACGCTTGACGACGCGAACGTGTTGCCGATTGCAGTGATAGGTTTTAATGTCCACCTTACCATTGCCGTGACACGTCGCCGTACCCGCTGATAACGGGTGGATGCTTTCGTTTAAGAAAAGACATACGACGGTAGGTGAACGAGGGTGAGGGGGAGAGAAACGAGGGGTGCTAAAGATTAGCTGCGAAGGTGATGGCAAAACAACAACTATACGGTCAATAGGGCTGACGCACGGCCTCGGGAGATTAACAGACGAGACCTCGGATGGTTCAGATCTGGCAATCGAGATCAATGTTTTGAGCGTACCACAACAAAACCGATTAGTGCGAGGGGGTTTCCGGTTGTACCTCCGGGTGCTGGAATCAGGATGTTGGTGAACTCTTGAGATAGGTTGGGAGGATCCCTCCGAATGTATACATCGATTAATGTGCTCTGGTACTTCCACTCCACAGCCGACGGTTTGACGTATTCGTTCGGCATCTTCTACTCCGAGTTCCTGACGTACTTCAACGAAGGCAAAGGCTACACGGCGTGGATCGCATCCATTCTAGTAGGCGTCACACTATGCTCAGGTACGTTCCCGGTCTCCCCATACCAGTCCGTTCCGATGCGTGAGTTCCCACACGCTCTGTGTCGCTTGTTGTTTTGCAGGGCCCATCTCGTCGTCGCTGGTCAACCGGTACGGGTGCCGGTCGGTCACGATTGCCGGGGCACTGCTGGCAAGTGCCTCGCTGGCAGTGAGCCGGTACGCGACCAGCGTATTCATGCTGTTCATCACGATCGGTGTCGGCACGGGGCTGGGCCTCGGTTTGATCTACCTGCCCGCCATCGTGAGTGTGACGATGTACTTCGAAAGACTGAGATCCCTAGCGACCGGTATTGCGGTGTGCGGTTCCGGCCTAGGGACATCCATCTTCGCCCCACTCACGGAGGTGCTGATACAGAAATTCCAGTGGCAGGGTGCACTGCTCGCGATCGCCGGCATCGTGCTGATCTGTGTTCTCTTCGGTCTGATGTTCCGGCCGCTGGTGCACGAACCTACCGCCGGCAAGGAACTGCAGGAGCTTCCGCAACATTCCAGCGCTGGTAAGTGGTTTGCCGTGGGGCGATGGTGTTGTTTTGTTTTTACGCCTGCAAGATCAACTCACCAAAGAACCGGCATTCCTTTGCAGACCAGAGCAACAGCATGAAACCAACCGCGGCCAATGTTAACGAGAGTAACCTGCAACGCTCCAACAGTCACGGTAATGTGGAGGCACCGAAGATAGATCTCAATGCGGTAGGTTTCTAGCCCGGGCAGCTTTCGTCCTTGCCGCGTCTAACCAATCGCGCTTGTCCACACTCCACAGAACGGACACTCAGCAAGCGGGCATAACTTGGACAAGCACGCACGCGCCACACCGACCGACGAAGCGAAACGGCTGGGACTTAGTCAACCGCTGCTGACGGCACCGGAGCAGCAGGTGGCGCTGAAGCGTACCGAGAGCGGTACCATGTACCGGAAGGATGCACTGTACACCGGTTCCGTGCACAACATCGCATCCCGCCACACGTCCCAGGCCAACCTGTCCGTCTACGAGAAGGGTAGCTACGGTTCGGTGCAGGGCAACGGTCTGCACCGGACGGTGGGCGAGCCGGACGCACCGGAACGTTGCTGTGGGTGTATACCGTGCTCGCGCGAAACCTGCGACACCTTCCGCGAGATGATGAACTTCTCCATCATGAAGGATCCCATCTTTATCATCTTTACCGTGTCGAACTTTCTCACGAGCGTCGGCTTTAACGTGCCGTACGTGTACCTGGCTGCGCAGGCCCAGGTGCTGGGCATTGGGTCGCAGGATGCCAGCTATCTGCTCGGCATCATCGGCATCGCCAATACGGTCGGTCGTATCGTGCTCGGGTACCTGTCGGACAAGCCGTGGGTGAACCGGCTGTTCGTGTACAACTGCTCGCTAGCGGTGTGCGGTGTTGCGACCGCCCTGTCCGTCTTCTGCCTAGACTTCTACTGGCTCGCCGTGTACTCGGCCGTGTACGGTTTCACGATCGGCGCGTACGTCGGGCTGACGTCCGTCATTCTGGTCGATCTGCTCGGGCTCGAGAAGCTTACGAACGCGTTCGGGCTGCTGCTGCTCTTCCAGGGCATTGCCTCGTTCGTGGGACCACCGATTGCAGGTATGCACCACCGGGGCAACAACGCCAGACGGTCCGATCTCACTACACCGCTATATGCTCTCACTTTGCAGGCTGGCTGTACGATTACACCCTTTCCTACGGTCCCGGGTTCATTATGGCCGGTACGACGATCGCCATCAGTGGGGCGATGCTGTTCGCCATCCCGTCCCTGCAGCGATACCTCGCCCGTCGCCAAACCGCCGCCACCACCACCGTGGCCATTCCGTTAGAGTAGAAACACCAATGTGCCACAGGGGAAGGGAGGGTGGGGGGGGGCGGGGGGGGGGGGTAGAGGAAACCGCGGAAAAAGGGGAGCATAATTATCCTAGCTGCCCTGTACATATCTTCCATCTATTCAGCACTCTGTCCTGGGCTGGGTGCGCTCGATGCTGCCCCATCGAGGGGAGAACGATTTGGTTTTTCATACCTCATTTACTACTGTGTACCGATTAGAGAATAAGCTTTTAGCTAGTGTGCGTAAGGAGATGGTCGCGTGCCGAAAGAGCCACTTCAACGAGTTACTCTTCATTATTTTTGTTTTTCGTTAGGATTTTTTAGAGCTTTTTTTTTTGGTTTTTGTTTTGCACTTTTTGTTTGCCTTAATTTTGGTTGAAAATAAATTTTACAATTACGAATTAAAGTTTTAACTGATTGCGTTGTACTGGTTTTTTCCCCCGTCGGATTTAACGAACAGGCGCATCCAATCAAGCATGATCATGTAACACGAACTGGTCTAACACATTTGCATACATTTAGGCGCACCTTACATGAAGCGCTTCATAGAAACTCAAATTGTCTCACTCACTCGTGAGAATTCACTCACCCGTTATCACTCACTTTTGCCTATTCCGTATGCACACCACTACCAAGTGTCGTTATACTTTGCGCAGTTATTTCCTATAACGCTGAATTAAAAACAAAAAAAAAGCATACTATCTGGTCCGAAACGAGTCCGAACACCAAGGAAATAATTGTTGCAAAAAACTGGAAAAAAGTTTTTGCCGAAATTCTGGTAGAAAATTACTATTGCAGATTGCATATCAGTGGACGATTTCATCAGTGCAACAAATATTTAAACGAAATTATACAAATAAAGTTACAAAACGGTTTATGTGAAACAAATTCATAATAAAGAAGTGAATTTCGGCACGCAAACTTTACTTACCTTTCATCCGTTCTTTCACTGTCGGTCAACGCGTAAGGATTTTTATTTTAAGACTTTTAATCCTAACCTCAGGAGAAGGCAAGGATAGGTTGGAGGGAAAAGTGGCAAACTTGATTCGCTTTTATTACTGCGCGTCTTACAAAGTGGCACGGAGTGCGGAATGCAACCGTGTGCAATGAAATACCGGATGTAAGAGTAAACGAACATAGAACAGAGTATTCATGTACCAAAGGAAGCCAACATCGGAACGAGCCTGAACCCCAAAAAATGAACGGTACGGATTTTTCTATTTAAGTTTCAATTTTTTCTTTGCATATTGCATGCGTTTCTTGTGTATATATATAGATATAAATTTGATCAAAACACGAGAAAGAGATAAAAGTTGTTCAACAAACTTTATAGTAAACGCTAGGTGCGACACACACATACCGACGAAAGGCCATACAACACGCCATCCGTTGACGTATGACGCGCGTTGCTGACATCTGTCATCTTCGGTCGTGCCACAACGTTAACGGTGCGTGACAGTGATTTAGTGTGTATATGAAATGAGCGAGGTGCACGTATTTGAAATTGAGAGCAGTAGAAAAGTGGCTCCATTCTAGGGCTGGTAGATTATAAAGATGTAAAACCTTGCTAGAAGCTACAAACCAGCCAAAGTCAGGCGGATTGCATACGTTTCGGGGAGCGAATTAGTTTTGCTGACAGCCTACCCTAGGTGTATGCATCAACGTTCTTGTTACGATTTCGTGACATTAGTTGACGTTTGCTTGACGCTTTCAACAAGATAGTCTGCCGTGTTTCTTCCTCCCTTTCTTATGAGCAATAGACTGAAACGATCCAAAAGGATACTAGTAGGTCCGTTTGGTACTATCAGCTGGCAGGCTGAACGTTGGTTCGTTTCCCACTGAACTCGCTACTAATATTCGCAAGCTAACTGCTCCCATTAACCTCCATCAGCAATCAATTCTCACTCTTCGCCTCACCAGTGCGCTTAAAGTGTATATGTTGAAACCCACACGTTTAAATCACAAACAACAGTGCAACAACTTCTGGCTTCGTCACACGCAGTATACCCGTTTGTAGGGAGTTATCTACTTTCTCTTCCGCCGCTTTCTTCGCTCTCCTTCTCATTCTACATATATACATATGTATTTTTCTCTCTCTCTCTCTCTCTATCTCTCTTTCCTTTCTATCTCCTAGTTACTGTCACTCGTCTCACTCACGGTTTAGCTTCGTTTTTGTCCGTTACGTGCATGCACGATTCAGACAGATCATTTCTTCTAGTGCCGTGAAAAACAAGTGAAAAATAACAGACAAGTGTTGTCGCGAGGTGTCGATATGTTTTTTTGTTGTTTTTGTACAAGAGCGTCTTGGCTTTTGTTATCTACGTATTCCGGGCTCCGAGGGTGAATTCACTCGATCCCGTACTTCACAACCAGTTGCTGAAGGTCCTTCGGTCGGTTACCGCTCGGGCTAAGTATCTGCCAGGCGGTGCGCAGCTGTGCCAGATCGGCTGTTTCCGTTGCGTCCTGAAAGTAACAACATGGAGAAATGGTGCATAAACTGAGGATGCTTCGTTCGCGCAGATCGAACACCACTTACATCACTTTCGTTCAGAAGTTGAGCGATGGTAACGCGCGTCACGAACAGCTCGTAGCAGAGCACACCCTTGACGAAACACTCGCCATAGTTGAGACGCTGCAGAACGTCCAGTATCTCTACGCAATACTTCTCCTTCTCACGCAGCTCGGCCAGCGGTCGATCGGGCTGGATCTTCTTGATCGCCTGCAGCTTCAGCTCAACCGTAAACTGGTTCGTCGGCAGCAGAAACTTTACGATATGATCATTCAGGTAGTCGATTATGTAGCTGGCCTCACGCTTGATCGCATTGTTCAGTATCATGCGGCCGGCAATCTCCTGGATCTTGCTCGCTTTAATGTTGTCCATCTTCAGGTTACACCGGTCGCATCTCCACAGGGATGAGATCTTGAGCGGATTTATTGGGAGTAGGCGACCCTCGGGACAGCTTTCTCGTACGCACTTCAGCGCGCCAAGGTAGGTGCCAGATTCCTGCGAAACACATACAATCATTAATTAAGGAATGTTGCATTCAGAAGCGATACATTTAGTGTGATTAGTCAAAACTCTAACCGTTTGGAAACTTATTACCGCGTATGTGGAAAATTATTTATAATTGACCCAAGCTCCTACATTGAGAATGCCAAAAAAAGATTGCAATCCGTTCCCTCAGGATAAGTATGATAAGACCATGAACCATAGTACGATAGGTTCATTTAACTCCAAGTTTTGTAATTAGTAGGAAGTGAGCCTAGAGATCAATAAAAAAATACTCTCTAACGAGGTGTCTAGCAATCAATAAAAAATAGTGTTGTGTTGTTAACCGGTGATTAAGTGCGGAATTATATGCTAAATTTTGAATATAGGCGTATCTGTAAAAACGCTAAGAGGGGACACGTGCTATAAACTATTGCATGCATTCAGGCGGCATTTAACTGGGAGTGCATCCCCATACGCGATCTATTCCGTAACGCTTGCCTGTGTAATGCAAACAGAGGCCCTAGCCGGTCGTGTTTTTCTTTTCACTACTTAAAGCTCTCTTGAGCCATCTCTAGCAGAGTTGATATCTTTAATTGCGCAGCCAAAAAGTTCTGGCTCCGTTTTAGTAACAGTAAGGGCGACTCGGTTCTATCGAAGTTTGTGTTTTCGAGCGTAGCGTGTGCTTGCGTACTTCCTACTGAGCACAGCAGGCTATCGTGTTCAAGCTCCATTTCACCGAAAGTACCGCGTGAAGCGGCGGAAACACAAGGAAACAGTACTCCCGTGGCCGGGCTGATGTTTAATGTCGACAGGATCACATATACCTGCCAGGCGACCGATACTTGCAAAAGCATCCGTCCATAAACACGACAGCCCCAGCGGTGCCCATTAAATGACGCTAACTCGTACTGCTGACCAGCAGAACACCCATCCCTGCTCGAAGCGGGAACATAAACAACAGCAGCTTTTTGCCAAGGAGTGAAGGAAACCACATCACCAGATACCTTTCTCCTTCACAAAAAAGCCGCTGCGTTACGAACCGTTTGCTACGGATAGTTCTAAAAGGTAGAGTTTAAAAAGGAAGGTCAAAAAAAGGCTGCTTTTAAGCTACCCGTCACGCAAACTGGTTGACCCACTTGGGCGTTTTATGCACGAGGGCATAGTTATTGCAAAGACACTTTTCCAAGAATTAGTCTCGTTTAGGTAACCACCAAACTTCAAACTAGCGTTTGGAGGTTCGTGGTTTATGGAACAAAATACCAGCGAAACACACTATTGCATACCTTTAGGCGCGTTGCTCACAAAACGCCTAAAGTTAAGTAATTCGCATGTCAAATGTATCTCTTAATGGCACTTTTAATCAATCGTTCGTTCGTTTTTGTCACGTCAACTACTCGGGTGTGTCCTTTTAGTGCTTTTGACACGTGCCTTGTTGAGCCGAAGAGCTCTGCTTGGCAAAGAACATATTTTCTTATCAAACCACAATCATTCACTCTAGTGTACCGGCGTGAAAGAAGCATAAAATTTAAATAAGCTTGCCATGTGACCCGTGCATCACCAACAGCGAGGTCAACCTGGTTCGAAGGTAGCCAATGAATATTCATGATTTAAAATACCGCAGCACCGCATCTGCTTGTTGCGTGTCTGAAATTTGTTCCCGCAAACAAAATGGCGGCTCCTTTTGGGCTGAAAGGGAACATCGAAACGGTGCGTGGTAGGCGACAGGGATGCAATTATTAAACTGACACCGCGAATCAATCAATCAACCCGAAGCGCACTCGCAGAACCGATCAGAAACTAAGCTGACAACTAAGCGTTAATTTCGTACCGCGCGCTTTGCTTTGGTTTGCGCTTCGCGATGCGCTTCATATCCATAAATAGCGTACACGGATGACAGCGAATCCAAACGGCAGGACAAAGCACGGTCCCCCGGGTTCCGCCAAACCAAAAATACGGCCCCCTAAAAGGTCACCGGACGCCGAAAGGTGATTGATTCGCCTTTGAAATGTAAGAAATATTTTACAGACAACTGCTGCCAAAACAGTTCGGCCTAGAGTGCACGAAGAGGTGGTGAAAACCGGGAGAGAAGGAGGGGGGAGGGGGGCAGACTCCCTCCCGTAGGAGTAGATGGAAAATTGTGTAACGGAAACACAGCCGCAGCTGTCACAGAGTTTGTTTTGCTATTGGACAGTATCTATTGCGTCAGAAGTCTACCGTTTGATCAATCCCGTACCGCACTGGTTAAGTGATGGAGCAGTTTTAGTAATTTAACTCCACCGAACAAGGTACCGAATACACCTGAGCGACATCCGCACCGCTGCCGCTGTCAAAACATCGCCAACCGCGTACGCAGCCAGAACGTGCCAGACGCAGCCAATTCGGCAAAGACCAAAAAACAAAACCCCGTTCTGAAGGCGATGAAATCACGGCACCGACAGCAGTGACAGCAATTAAAAACCACCATTTGTCGCACATTAACAGCTGACAACTTCCCGAAAGATGTTTCCGGCCGAAACAGAACAAGAATAAACTACCCCGGAAGGTTTCTCACCCCACATTGACAAACGATCGAAAAGGGTATTTTATTTTAATTTTCATCCTCACGACATTTGAGTGGGCCGGGGGGGCGGCCAGCGGCTGCTTGGTCAAATCAATCCTAGCGGCAAGAAATGGAGGCAACCCACCCGCAGCCCCTTTCTTCAACACAGGGTCGCTGTGGAGGGGTTGTTTGTGGTGGCGGTTGGGTTTGAAGAAAATATGAGCGCAAATTCGACAAACGCAGCTTCGCACATGTGCGTGCATGCAGCAGCGAAATTTGGTGGTTGTTTTTCTCTCTCCCCCCCCCCCTTCTTCTTCTTCTTCCATTCTGCCACATCTCGCCCTTTTCCGGGCCCCGGGCAGCCGTGGGTCCAAAAATAACGACCCCAATATTAGAAAGGGGCAGAGCAGCTGATGTACGAAGATGTAGAAAAGAACAACAAAAAAAAGTATACAAACTTGCCTCAAAATAGTCGCTTATGCTACCGTAGAGGCAAGCATGCAGGAGGAATAACTGCTCGACGTACCTTTCACGAACACGTTTGTGGCTAGTGTTTGTGATTTGTGTGGTGGTCGAGTACTTTTTGTTTGTGTTCAACTTGTTTTTGTTTGTTTTGTGTCTACCTTTGAAAGCGAACACTGCGCCATCGAGCTGCAAATGCAAAAATTTTCCACATTTTCCGATGGTGGGAAGCTGATCGGTGTGGCTGCTACGGTGCAGATTTGTACAGCTGCATGTGGCATAAATTATAAAACGAACACCGCGCACAGGCAGCTTGCAGCTGCATTGCAGTTGCAGCGGTACCGCCGTCGTCTCCGTGACCAACCGTGACAAATACAGCGACAAGCGTGTTGAACAGCATCCCCAAGAAAGATGCCAGTGCAGCGAGAGCGTCTGGTGGTTTGGGCACCAGGTATCGGTATCGATGCTAAACTACCACCCTGCATTCCACA
>CM032179.1:7422894-7464486 GCA_018908115.1 Anopheles rivulorum
GCCCCGGCCCCCGTGACAGGGCCGAACGATGATGCTGGGCGTTATATATAGACGGGAAGCGTAACATGCTGCAACATAATGCGGTGGGCATCGTACATCGTGCCAAACGCGTTCTCGCTGCACGGTGCCACTGCGGGCACTGCTAGCTCCAGACATACTCACCGTCGGATCCTTGCAGCGGTCGCAGCAGCAGAGAAAGTTCTTGGAGAAGCACAGGTGAATGATGCGGTGCTGTGTGCCCCACAGTATCTTGGAGTAGTTGTTCATGATCTGTTCGCCCTTTTTGATTGGGCGCGAGGCGTGAACGCGCATCCGAAGCTGATCGTCAAACACGTAGCGCACGTTCGGCCGACAGCAGTGGTTCATCAGCGCACCGAGTATGTACAGGCCGCGCAGTATGATCTCGTGGTTGTTGTTCTCCTCGTCCGCCACGATCCGGCTCGTCTCGAACGCGTTCGTGTTGAGCACGTTGACCACCTGGCGCAGGTACCGCACGGCCGGTCCGTCACCGTCCAGGTTCCAGAAGTAGCCATCCTTGAGCAACCGTTCGATCTCGGTCGTCATCTCCTTGCGCGGCGGATGGCCCTCCATCTGCAGCACGATCGAGCGGTCGCGGTCGGACAGCAGGAAGCCCCGGATCGACGTTAGCGCGTACAGGATGTTTTTCGAGTAGCGGCCCGCATCCTTCGGCTGCCAGCTCTGTATCAGGCGGCACTCAGCCGCGTGCGGCGATGCCGCCCCGACCGAGTAGTCGCACCGGCTGCAGATTGGCAACCGGCAGCCGCCGGTACAGAGCTGCAGGCGGCGCAGTATGCAGCAGCAGCTGGCACAGAAGATCACCTCGTAGTTGTTGACACGCGGTCCCACCAGCACTGGCCGGTCGACAAACACCAGCTCGTGGACGGCGATGTCGCGCGTTGCCACCAGACCCCGGCCGTACCCTTCGAACACGCCGATGTCCCACGGTGGTTCGCCCGGCGGCACCAGCTCGCCGAGAAACTCCATCAGCTCGCACTTGAACGTTTCCACACGGTCCGGGCTGTATATGTCCGCGGCCGGTGGCAGTTCCGGCACCGGCGGTATCTCGGGCACCGGTCCGGCAGGGCCGTTCGCACGCTCGGACGGCATCGCGCCACCGTCACTGTTACCGTTCTCCCCGACAGCAGACATCGTACTGGCGTTGCCCGCAGGACGCTGATAACCAGTACCAGCGCACCAAGCGAACTGTTCTGCCGCACCACTACACACAGCACACCTACCTTGCTACGAAGCACTAGCCTTTTTGATATTTCGCTTTCTTACCTCGCACACGTTTGCTCGCTGTGGCAGCGTACGTCGCAAACGTATCGCTTGAATGTTTGTGTCTATACTGAGCGTACACCACACTGGTCCCCGTTGCACCGTTGCTCGCCGTTCTGCTTGTTCGCCACACCAAGCTAAGCTCTCAACGGCCTGCCATCGGTACGGTTTGGTCACCGTTTGCCAGTGCACCGGTTAAACGGTACGCTCCATACGCCACGACGGCCAAACGCGAACTGATTGCTGTTCGCGCGCACCCTGAGCAGTTGCAGTCAGCGCCATCGCACGGTATCCAACCGCAACCATTCACGCCAACGGACATTTGTGTGCGACGGTGAGCAGATCGGCCGATCGGTTCATCTCATCTCATGCAGTGATACCGCACATCTCAGCTCACCGCTACGATAATCGCCGTGTGCGTGCTCTACCGCTCTCACTCTTTCGCACCTTTCAAGTTGCGCATGGCGATGCCATGCTAGACCGTTTGCCGTCTCTCGCACGCCAAACCACCATGGTGCGTGTTTGGCAATACATTTGTTGCACCTTTGCTTTGTGTGACGCTTTGTCGGTCGGATTGTCGTGTTACGTGCCAATGGTAGGACGCGTTTAAACGTGTCGTACACGAGCCTTTACCAAATTTTGTTGATTGAACGATGTATGGCTCAATCGCCACACTGTTGCTTCACCGCGTGTGATCTCGCTCTTGCGCACTCTTGTTTTTGGATACCTTTGTTGTTGTGTTTTTTTCTTTCTTTCTTTCCTTTTTTTTGTTCGCTGCCGTGAGGATAAAGCGTCGGACACTACTCGCTGCGGAACATACCGTTATGATCTGGCTGCCCGTACCAGCGGCTCACCGCTTGTTGCCTACTTGTAGGCGCACCAACCATACGCGTACGGGTCCCGCTTGCGACAGGCAGGCAGGCAGGCAGGCTGACACAAAAGCACACAACCGTGTGGTCACGGAACATACGGACGCACCACGAAACAGGTGGTTGTGAACGCACGGGTAACGCGCTACACTACACGAGCTAACTTTTACTAACTGCNTCACGCCAACGGACATTTGTGTGCGACGGTGAGCAGATCGGCCGATCGGTTCATCTCATCTCATGCAGTGATACCGCACATCTCAGCTCACCGCTACGATAATCGCCGTGTGCGTGCTCTACCGCTCTCACTCTTTCGCACCTTTCAAGTTGCGCATGGCGATGCCATGCTAGACCGTTTGCCGTCTCTCGCACGCCAAACCACCATGGTGCGTGTTTGGCAATACATTTGTTGCACCTTTGCTTTGTGTGACGCTTTGTCGGTCGGATTGTCGTGTTACGTGCCAATGGTAGGACGCGTTTAAACGTGTCGTACACGAGCCTTTACCAAATTTTGTTGATTGAACGATGTATGGCTCAATCGCCACACTGTTGCTTCACCGCGTGTGATCTCGCTCTTGCGCACTCTTGTTTTTGGATACCTTTGTTGTTGTGTTTTTTTCTTTCTTTCTTTCTTTCCTTTTTTTTGTTCGCTGCCGTGATGATAAAGCGTCGGACACTACTCGCTGCGGAACATACCGTTATGATCTGGCTGCCCGTACCAGCGGCTCACCGCTTGTTGCCTACTTGTAGGCGCACCAACCATACGCGTACGGGTCCCGCTTGCGACAGGCAGGCAGGCAGGCTGACACAAAAGCACACAACCGTGCGGTCACGGAACATACGGACGCACCACGAAACAGGTGGTTGTGAACGCACGGGTAACGCGCTACACTACACGAGCTAACTTTTACTAACTGCCACGTCTCGCTGCGCACAGGTACGTCTACTGCGACAAAAACGAACACCGGCAGCCAAGCAGGCATCCGTCCAATGATAAGAAGGGGTTTGTTTTTTTGTTTGGGATGGTCCGTGGAAGGATAAGGAACTGGGATGCGGGTGACAAAAATAAACGGTGCTGTTGGGTGAAAACGCGCGGAACTAGCGTGCTAGGGGCCTAAGGGATACGGGCGACTCACCGGGAGCGTCCGTCCATCATCGGCCGTGTGCGATTCTGGAATGGACTGACGCACACACGAGATGAACCTTACTTCCCTTACGGCGCTGCTGCTGCTGGAGGACCTGCCTACCGCGAGCGCGACTACTAAGCAGGATAACGAGAACGGGAGCAGGGACAGCAGAGGAAGGACACAATTCGTGTACATACACCTTTTTTTTTTTTTTGTTGTGTAGTATATATTATTCTCTCCCTCTTTCTATCTTTCTCTCTCACTTTCTCTCTACATCTTTCTCTCTCTCTCTCACTCTCGTGCTCTCTTGATGTGATTGCTCTGCAAAAGTTTTGGGTTTTGCATGTGCGCGTATGCATATCAGCGACAAGGACCCAGCAAATCTTTACCACTGCAGAGAAACTTGTTCCTTTTTTTTTTGTTCATTAAAGATGAGGATTATTCCGCACAACTCTCGCACAGTGCAGAGGGTAGTTAAAAGGTTTTACAATGTCAGACGTAGCTGTTCCTTGCGCTACGTTCCTGAAGGAACTTTGTACGGAAAGTTGTTCGTAATAGACTTGGCAGGTGAATTCTGTTTTTTTTTTGTAACATGTTTGTCCCGTCCTCACGCATTCCGCAACCTGCTAAACATCCCATCCCATCGTGTCTGATAGCAGTTTGATGCTAGGATCGTGGCAGGAATGGCAGGACAGCAACAAGAATCTTGCAGCATTGCTACCAAACACACGCAGCACGGAGAGCGTCACCGTGATAAGCATTGGCGAGAGAGTGTGAGAGCTACGGTCACTGCTTGGTGGCGGCTGCCAGCGTGCCAGTATCCTTACACGCTGTGCTGATGAGTGTGTGTGTGTGTGTGTTCCACTCTCCGGTACACTTCTTTGTTGCGGTTGTGGATGAACGCGCTGAACACCCCGTCGCCGTACTAATGCGAATGCGCGTCAAGCATACACGTACACACGACCACAGCTCCACGCAGGACACTGCAGTGAAGAAAATTGAAGCAGAACCAACGGGTTGCGCTGGGAAGGCAGTGAAGCTGGATGTGCGGTAGTAGTACTCATGAAAAATTTACTCCACAACCGTACGTGGAACGGCAGCGGAAAGACGGCGGAAAGACAGGCGACACGTTGATTGTGTTGGTGCGTTCCAGCAACAAGTTTTCCACCTTCAACTCTCCGTTTCGTCCGTTCCGTCCCACCACCACCATTTGTAATGTTCTGCTGCTTTCGCGTGTTACAAATGTGCCGTCCAACTTGTTTAATTTGAGGCTTACAGTCTGTTGTAGGTTTGAACAGGCAATGCGTACCATATGTATCTATACAGAACATTTACTTTGGCTGCACAATTGAATGTAGGGAAGCTGTTGATAACTATCGTACATTATTCTTAAGATAATGTGCTTAAGGCCACCACTCTCGAAGATATTTGATATTTTTCAGACATATTTAGCAGCGTATGGGACAAGCGGCAGGCAGTGCGTCATTAAACTAAACACAGGGTAGTCGATGTCCTTACAGACCTCTCTGGAATTCAATAGCCTAGCCTACCATCTTAGAAATGGAACCGGGCGACTAGCACTGCAGAGCACTTGTGAGAGATCTTGATAACTGGATGTCCCCAGCACCAGCAAATATAAAAGCAGCGAAGTCACACGGTTGAGTGTTTGGATTTGGAAGAAAATTCTATTGGGCACTAGAATAAAACAGAGGTTGGAAATCTATGAATGGGCAACGCATATTTCAGAATCGTTTTGAAGCATTTTTTTTACTGTACTCTATCCATTCACATCCATCTATAATGGCTCGTTGGCCATTCTCCAGCGTTCGGAAGAAGCTGGATTGTGTCACATAATTCTCTCTGGCTGCTGCACTCATAACCTTGGAAATGGAAACGATTATACTGTTCCGCAATGTTAAACAACCCGCAGTCAAAGTCTCTGTGGAACGAGAGTTCTGACCTTAAGCATGTGTATGCCATTTTGACAGCACATATATCGCAACGATGTGGATCCCCTCGAAATATCACCCTCTGAGTCTGATTTGCCCTCAAAAGGGCCGCTGGCACCGGGCACTACTTGTGGGCAAGTTTCCCATATCTTCAGACCTGGCAGAATCATCATCCGCGCTATTCGCCTTAAATATATCGCTTTCGGTGATATATGACACCGATTTAATCGGTTTCCTCGTGCTCGTTTCGCTAGCGAGTAGGTTTGCCAACTACATCCCGAATGGTCCGATTTGCTAAAAACACCAAATTTTTGGCTAACGCTTCCGTCTCAACAAATCGATCAACTGATACGTCTCGTGTTTTGCAAGACAGTGAGAAGCAACCCGACACCGTATTGCTGTGCTTTTTTCATCGTTGCCAGTAGACTAGTCTGCCAAAAAGATTTGTTTGTTTTTGGTTTTTGCTTCAAACCAATCCCTGCAGATCCATCAGACCGTAAGACCGTTGGATGGGGACTCTCGCATCGATTTGGCTGGCGAACAGGTTGCTCACCCAAACGCACGGTTACCTTTTCAAGCGGTCCGCAATAGGTAGCTGAAACGAAATGATGGAAGGGAAATGTTCTTCCGCGCTGTCAACATGATTGAAATTTATGTGTTCGCCCTAGCGGTTCGGTTGCTTCTGGCACGAATTCGCTAGTTATGAGTGGCATTCCGCCGGGATTTTCTTTGACTTTTGACTAACTAGCCAAACTTACCGAAATAGAGGGAGAGAAGAAACACGCCAAGCTAAATCAATGCCGTGCGGAGAAGGCGGGAAAAAGTTATTTCCAAAAACCACACGCAACATCTAACTTTTGCTTTTCTTTCGCTAGATTCTGTAAATCCAGTCAGCACAACAACCGGCATGATGGCCTGATTATTGGCCGTAGAAAAATAATTCAATTTGCTTGCCATTTATTATTAATGACAGCAGAAGCGAAACTTCACAACTTCGTGCTAAAACGCACGATCGAAGGTACGTTCGGTACGTGGGAGGTTGGTATAGAAGAGTGCACCCCGTCAGTGTTTGGCTTTTCGTCCCCTCTTTTCTTAAACCCATCAGCTTTGGTTGGTTGTAGCACAAATACCGATAAAACTACTCCATTACCTAAAACGGTTTATTGCCGAATGCGTACGGTTTGGCATAACAAAATATGTTAATATCGTTCATACTTTTTGAAGCATGTTCTAGCAACATAAACCGTTCCGAATAGGGTCATGAAAAATCGTTTCCCTTGCTGATTACCTGTACCAATAAGCTCGTTCATATTCTTCTAAATGCCCCCTCTGAAGCATTTCAAACGGTTACTACATCCCGTACGGAATGTGAAATGAGTTTCGTACTGTTTCACTATGCTCTGTGAGCCTGCCATAAATTATTAAATTATGCTATTGTAGCTGGATAATCATGCCTTATTACAGGTGAACGGTCCCGGATGGGATTTGGTACCGGTCCTTTCGTTTGAAAGATTAGCTACAGAGTACACCAGCCAAATTGCCACCGAATTGTTCGATTACAAACCACCTTAGCAAAAACAAAACGGTTGATGCCGTGACCAGGATGAACGAAAAAATGAACAAAAAGAAAAGTGTAAAACAAATCACCGCTGCCACTTGCTTGTCTGACATGTTTTACCGCACGTGTGTTGCAATTCTATTTCATGTAGTTTATTAGTATTATCGTTACGGTTACTATGATTATTATGCAGCAGCACCTTCTCATCGTGGCGCTGCGCCCAACGCTAATATCTTCTCACATTTTTTTTTTCTTCTGTGTGTCTTCGTTTCTCATCTTTGTTTATGTATTTCAAGTTAGATACTAAACTATTTCATACTCATTACATTCAAATTAGTTGCAGTATTCACAACGTCTTCCATCACCTAAACTACACAGAAGCTCCCCGTGTCCACCGTACGACCATTTTGACTATCACAATCACCTTATGTTCTTTCTTTAGTTTTCTCATTTGCTCCTTATGTTCTTGCTTGGGATGCTAGCGATCTTACACGCTAGGTTTGGCATATGTTGTCGGGATCATTTTTTTTTGCCGTACTGCCATCCTTGCCTTTCCTTGCATATATAGCTGCTACGTTTATCTTCTCTCACTCGCTTTCTTTCTCTCGCTCGTCTCTGTGCCAGCTGGTACGAAAGGTCTAACCGGTGTACTAACTACTTTCGACATATTTCCAACAAGCTCCCTAGAGGTAGGACGCATTCTACCCGACTCTATATATTTCGCTTTCTTCCAACTACCGCTAGAGCCTGCTGACATGAGTCGAAATCCAAATCAGTCGTTGAAAGTACATTACTGCAGAACTGCGTTTAAAATTCAATCCGCGGTTAGAAGAAACATGTACGCTTGGTTGCCTGTCACAGAGACCCATGGGTCAGAAATTGGGCAACCGTGGTAGCACGTTTGATTTGAACCAAATGTTTTAACTGCTAGTGGAAATACCATGAGGAAGCATGCTTATTCGTAATAAAATTAAGCTTTTCCTTTTGACCACGAGCTTAGCTAGCTCGTCTACCTATGATGTACATCAAACAAATTCAAACGTTTATTCAAACTCATCGAAGTACGGCATCCATATGCCACAACCATATCATACGCTCTCATGCACGGCGCTGTATTCTGCTGCTTCTGATGTAACTGAACTTGCGGCCTTACACATCCACAGCTATGTATCTGTTACACAAGTGTCCTACTACTTATACCCTGGCTTCTCGGGACAGTAAAGTATCGCACGCTTAAAACTTAACATCGATCTGCCATGGCATTTGTTGTTTTGTTCGAAATTGATCGAATATTCTTTGCGAATGGACATTACATACTAGTATTCTTAAGCTATCCCTTGACATGGAGTAGAAACTAATCTCATTGAGAGAAGAAAACATAAAGAAAGCAACAGAAAGACAAAAAAAAGAGAGAGAGAGAGAGAGAGAAAGAGACAGAAAGAGAGAGAGAAAGAAATAGAGCAGTAAGAGATAGAGAGCGCGGGAAAGAGAAACAGCAGTATGAAATGGCAGTACGTGATGAGACCGTTTTATTCATCCGACTCCAGTCAGTCTACGAGCTTATTACATCTAAATTACACTTCTGTATCGTACAATATAAATGTCGTGTTGCTAACACACCCTCCCCCTTCCTTCCCATCCATCATCACCCGCTGTAAATTCATTCCTGCTAACAGCTGTTCGGTTTCTTCCTAATCATACGGCCTCCTAAGAAATTGTTCGTCAGCGACGGATGACGTTAAACAAAGGGTCGCCCCATCTAGATGCCAATTTAATCTTTGATTGCATCGAGCACATCACCTTTACAGTGGGTGGAGCGCGTGTTACTGCTGTACCTGTACCTATAGGTGTTTATTACTAGCGGCTATCGTACGCTAGGTTAGTTAGATTAAAAACAAAACAAAACAAACAAAAAAAAAACACAATTTGAAACAGCAATATAAGAACTAATGGTTTCGCTTCCCAGCATCTTCCATGCATACCATCTCCCCGTTCCACTGCCACCGTCTATGCGGCGCGCATAATCGTATCGGAAAGTGCAGGCATGGTGCTAAGCTTACATTGAATAAATCATAAGAACAATTGAAGCTCTGGCTAATGTAGCGGAGCTGGAACGCTATGTACCGTTGGGCGTTGATGTAGCAAGTATATTTTAACCTCATTTTAATTACGGAAAGTGTAGCAGCAGGGTACCTCCTTTCAGCAGTGGCGTGCGTTCATCCTCTAAATGCACCTGCGCGTACGTATCGTGCCGCTAAAAAGGAGAACTGTTTGCACTATCGAAGATGTGCGTCATCCTCATCCTGTGACCGTGGCTGACTATAAGATTCGCATCTGGATCACTAATCTCACTGTACGTGGTTCCAATCAACCAAATCAAATCCAAGCTCGGTGCCTTCGTTTGTATACAAACGGTTTAACACTGTTTTCAGTTTCATATTTGGGTGCACACTCTTTTAACCGATCTGACCTGCCTTACCTAACGACTGGCCTACCGTAACATTCATTAGTTCGTATCGGACGGTCTGTTTTTTACCCGATGTCGTGAAGCATTAAATATCAATTTGAAAGTTAGCATACCAACAGCAGATATAGCTGCGCTGGTTGTTACACACACCGACAAATATTAAACAATATTTGAAAAAATGAGAAAGCAAGCAAAACTGGAGCGACTTTCTGAACGCTTTAGCGTATTGTACCTTCTAACCATATACATCGCTATGTTGTGTATAGGCATTAATACGTGTACGATAAGACATTGCTCGGTTTGATGGTGTACTTTCGACGAACCAATAGTCGAACCGGCCACAACGGTCGTATTTAAAACCATTGATAAAATACAAGTTAAAATTAATAAATATTCATAAAATCCTGCTGTACACATACACACAATCCAATAGCCAGCATTACGCTGTTGTAATTTATGTAAAATTTTAAAACACACACACACACACACTTGTAGTGTGTGGTAGGAATTTTGTTAAAACACTGTCAAATACACGGTTGCAGTGAGGAATAGTGGTACAAAGTTGAAACAAACAACAAAATAAAAAAAAAATAAATTTACAGACAAGTTAAAAATCAATAACTGCACGTAAAGTAAAAATAAAGTACACAGGACTAGATTCGCAAAAGTTTAAAAACAAATTTACCGAAGCACAAGCGCTCCTGTTGTCAAAGGTACGAGCACATCATTCTCGTGTTGCGCTTCAAGATGGACATGGGACGGGTTAACAGTTCATCCACTGTATGTAATGCACCGAAATCGTATTACACACATTGCACTTATAGTGATCCAGTTGCGCTCACTGTCGCTTGATCAACGGAACCAGGAAAGGTTTCTGCTTTGCTGGCGGTACGGGAATATCAAAATGACGTGTGTACGGTGGGTCACAGGCAGCAGAAAACGCCTTCCCCCCACCCACCCCCTTTTANGAGCACATCATTCTCGTGTTGCGCTTCAAGATGGACATGGGACGGGTTAACAGTTCATCCACTGTATGTAATGCACCGAAATCGTATTACACACATTGCACTTATAGTGATCCAGTTGCGCTCACTGTCGCTTGATCAACGGAACCAGGAAAGGTTTCTGCTTTGCTGGCGGTACGGGAATATCAAAATGACGTGTGTACGGTGGGTCACAGGCAGCAGAAAACGCCTTCCCCCCACCCACCCCCTTTTACAAAACAACGTACATACACATACACGGGCGAGCGCACAATAGCAATTGTTGTGCTTTCGTGTTTGAGATCGTCGACTAGACCAATATTAACCTAAATAGTCTGCAGTAATTTCTCGCTCATGCTTGTAACAGTATATATCCCCTTTTCTGCTGTACTCTATTTGCCTTTCCGAGGGTTTTCCTTGCGCTTTCCTCTGTGCCGGTGTTTCCCAACCGGAAACCGAGATCCCTAGTGCGAGAGTAGCGCGATTGGTTTTTTTTTTTCAAATAAAGAAAAATTATAACCACCCCCCCCCCCCCCCGCCCTCCCTCACTCTCCCTCCCTTCTTCGACACACTAATCTCCAGAAGCAGGCAAGCTGCTTCGATACGAAAGGATCCGGTAAAATGTGAGTTTTATGTAACTTACAATAAATTATGCTAAAAAAAAAACTATATAAAATAAACGTTAATCATACACATATGTGTCAACGAACACGGTACAATTGGCTCGACACAACACGGCGCGCCAAAGAACGGTAATGAAAATGAAAGCCAAACATTATTATGGATGTGAAACTCTCCGTGGCGATCACGTAATGGTCTAGGAGGAACCACCTAATCCTTTTCTGCTATGAGACATTCGGTTTCCTGCTCGTGGCCGCGCTTACTCCGAGCGAACGCCCGGGTCGAGAGTGCCTAGTGTAAAGCGCTACACGCTCGCAAAAATGATCCTTGGAAGCACTTGGAAGCGGCTTCACTAGAAAGGAGCTTCCGCAGCCCTTTGCCAGCTGTGTTATCCTCGTTCCCACCCACACACACACACACATCTCCCTCCCCCTCCCCCTCTCCCCCCCCCCTCCCTTATCATCCGCTCGCTCGTCATACTGATGTCTAGACTTCCCGGTAGTACATGTAAATTGCGTGCGCTTCAATCAGCATCCGTCCGGCTGCTGACTGTGTTGTGGCAGGTGTTGCTAGCAGAAAGCTCTCGCCAGCAACATCATCAGTCACGGTGTGCGTGTGCGTGTGGTCACACACACACTACCAGTTGGTACCGTTGCCAGCACACGGTTGGACGTCAAGCGTCGGTGGGAACGACAGCAGCAGGAATCTCTGGAGAGAAAAAAAAAAGAAACAAGGTAACGAAACCGCTTGTAATACCATACCGCTCGGCGACAGCAGGGATGCGTGTGAACGTTACTCACTGTTGTTTGCAGCCCACCAACCGTGCTGCTGCTGCCCCGCTGTACGTCTCCACCATTCGGGGCGGGTGGATAGATGGCGCCGCACGGTACGTCGGTCGACATCGATGCGGGCGGTTGCGGTACGTACTGTGCGCGTAGCATCAAACCATTACTAACACCACCACCACCAACGCTACCCCCACCACCACGGCCACCACCACCACCACCACCACCACCACCATCGCTACCGCCGATGCTGCTCGTATCGCTTGCTCCGGTTGTTGTCGTCGAAGGTTGTTGCAGATGTTGCGGACGCTGTAGTAACCCGTTGCTACCACCAACAACACCGGCAGGGGCGCCCGTGCTGCTAATCACACCATTGCTACCATTGTTTAGCAGCATTGCCGTCGGCGAATGGTGCGGTGGCTGGATCGCCATCGCACGTGCCGGTCCCACAATCACACCGGGCGTGTTGTTGATGATCAGGTTCGCCACGGGACGGTGTTGTGCCTTGCCGGTGTGTTCCCCGTTCCGCAGCAGCGTCACACCGTCGTTGCCCGAACGGTGCACCACACCGGTGGGGGGCATTTGGGCCGTGCCGGGCCGTGCAGGTGTTGCAACCGGTGCCATCGGCGTTGCTGCGTGCGCACCACTGGTGGACGACGCACAGTGCACGCTGGACGGTGCCATTATGACGCCGTTCGCTGCGCTGCTGCTAGCGGTGGCCGTGCTCGCCGTGCCGCTCGCATTCGGCGCATCCAGCAGCGGAATGTCGCGCGTGTGCGTTTCGTTGCCAAAGATCAGCCGCAACCGTTTCATCGGCAGCCCGATACCCCCGTTGCCGATACCCTCGCAAGCGCCCGTACCCGTCGCGGCACTCGTTACCGTATCGCCGTACATTGCACCGCCGGTGGGCGGGTTCGCGAGCGACCAGCGCACATTGATCCGGTGCAGCTCATCTCCCCAGCTGCTGTCGTCCCTGCCGGTCGCACCGGTTGGGTCGGTGCGCACGCCACGCAGTGCAGTTGGCTGCAGTATCACAGACTGTAGTGTTTGTTGGTGGGGATGGGAAAAGTGATTCGTGGTGTACTGTGTCCGCTGATACGCCGCCGGCTCCCCGAACAATTCCCCGCCCTTGGTTGACGTGGTGGTGGTGGTGGTGGTGGTGTTGCTGCTGACCAAAGTGCCATTGTGCTGCCCCCCCATTGCGGATGGTGCGGAAACATGGGACGGCGGTACTGGCGACGGTGGAGGCAGCGAAGTTGGTAGCGGCATTGTTGGTGTTGCTACCGCACCAGCACCACACTCCCCGTTCCGGCCACCACCCGTTTCGGTGGTCTCTTCGCTCGGTAGGGTGTCCGGCGGTGTCGCGCAGGTACGGCACTTGGACGCTGGTCTCATCGCACCGTTATGCTCCGCACAAACGGTATCATACAGCTGCAGACGGCGCTGGCGCTTTGCCTCCTTGCGCAGCCGGCGCGCCTCCTTTGACGCTTTGTGCCGCTTCTTACGCTTGTGCGACACCAGGCTGCTGCAGCTGCTGCTGTACGAGGTGAGATCCCCCTCCTCCTCCTCCTCCTCCTCGTCCTCCGCTTCGTCCTTCTCTGCTTCGGCTTCGCCTGGTTCGCGCGTCCATTCCTTGTGCGATCGCTTGTCGCCGGCGTTGGCAGGTTCGCCATCGTACCGGTACGCTTCTTCCGGCTTCGCTCTAGAATGAAGTGCACCATCGCTTAAAGAATGTGTACTACTGCTGGCGGGCGAATCATATGTAAGGGAACGTCTACTAAGATTAGCCACCCGACAGGCCGCTCGGTACGGCCGATCTGTTTCCTTCTCTCGCTCCTTCCCCTCCCCCTCCACCTCCTCCTCCGCCTCCTCCGCCTCCACCTCCTCCTCCTCCACCTCCTCCTCAACTTCCTCTTCCCCGTCCTCGTCTAGTTCGCGCAAGCCTTCCATGCGGAGTATTTCGTACTCGCGCCGGTACGCGCTCGGGCTGCCACCGTTGTCCGCATCGCTCAAGCTATTGCCGGACTCGATGATCTCGTCGATAACCGGGCTGCGCTTCATGCGCAGCGTCAGCTTTAACCTACGCTCCGGCGTACGCATCAACGGTTCCATCATCGCAGGCACCGAGGAAGAGGAAGGAGTTTGCATCGAGCTGACACTGCTAGCCGCAATGGTAGTTGGGTTAGTGACGGTAGCAAGCAACGGACCGTTCTCTGTCTGGGATGGGGTGGAGGAACTGATTGCCATGCTGCTTATGCTGTTCGCACCGTGCGTGCGTGTTGCTGTGCACTGCTCCCGATATGCATCGTTACCACCGGCGCTGCGTGCCGAACGCTGCTTGCCACACTGTATTATCTTCGACAGTATGATGTCGTCCTCGTCATCCTCGTCCGATACGGTCGTGACAGGCGTCGGTTGCTCGCTACCGTCACCGTCCCTACTATGCGTGGTGCTTCCGACCGAGGTGGATTGCCCGTCCCCGTGGTGTGCAGCCTCCCTTCTCCGGTTTGCTTTAGCGGCGGCCGGTTCACTGCTGCTTGGGGTGCCGCGTGCCGGATCGCATGGTACCACGGCCGGCCGCCTGGCCGCCTGGGACGGCCACGACGGCCGTAACCGGTCGACGCTCACCGGATGCGGAGCTGAATGCGGACCCGTAGCAACTTCCCCACCATCATCATCGTCGTCGCCTGTCGTGGAGACGGGTTTCATGCGCAGCTTCAGCTTTAAACGATGCTGTTGTTCTGCTACCTTCGGCAGTGACGCACCCTTATATCGCCCAGTCGACACCGATGATATCGAAGAAATGGATGAAGACGAACAAGACGATGAGGAGGAAGAGGAAGAAAAGGTTGACAAGACGGGGCTACGTGCGGCAGTACGCTTCTGCAACCCAAACGCGTTGGACGAGCTCGTCGGGATGTTGTTGTGCAAGGTGCTGCTGCTGCTGCTGCTGCTGCCTTTATCTCCAACGCCACCGTGCGTAGCTGGATGCTGCCACAACACATCGTCCTCATCGTCGTTGTCCTCTTCTTCCCCTTCCTCCTCATACCCGTACCCGTCAGCCGGTGAGTCCCCCGTTTCCGTAACGCTGCCGCATGCACTAGCGCGTTGGTCTCCGCCAGACCTTCTCCCATTGACAACTGAATCCTTACCACGAGATCGTTTCGTTGGTGACAACTGCTTCCGTGTACGGATGGTCGCTGCCGGCATACCATCAACACCGTGTGCCGCACCCTGGCTCGACCGTGGCTGCTGCAATCGCTTCAACAGTGCACCTGCTTCCTCCTCCTCCTCCTCCTCCTCCTCCTCTGCTGCTGCATTCGTACCCTGCACCATCGCTCTTTGCTCGACATCTTCGTCTTCGCGCCGTCCGGACATCCGTACCTTTGTTTTACGGCTTCGGCTGCCCCGATTCGATGACGTTGCCTTACCACCCGTGCGCGTTTGTTGCTCCGTTCCGGCTGTATGCTCATCAACACCCACGGTGGTTGTTACCGTTGACCAGCGTCTTCTAAACCGGCCACTATCACCATTCACACCAGCACCACCCTCTTCACTACCATGCTCGTCCGTGCCGACGCGTGACGCGGTGGAACGGGACGCGCTAGGCGCTTTGGCGCACTGCTTGCCAGTGGACTCCGTTGCTGCATCGTGATCTTCCAGCAAGCGCAACATACCGCGCGTGACTCGCGGGCTGATGTCGGATTCGGCCTCGGCAGCCGGCAGTGCCGAGACGGCTTCGCCCGCCCCAGATCCCGTCGCGAGGTTGGAAGCATTCGCCACGCGTAACGACATCCGGCGGGTCATGATTTGCTGTGAACCGTTGCTTCCGCCCACCAGACTTCCGCCGGCACGTTTAGCCGCCGCGCTACCATCCGGCGTCGGCTCTCTGGGCCGTTTGCGGCTCGTCGTGACCTGGGAGGCGGATCGCAGCGTTAACGATTGCTTGCGGTTGGCGGACGGTGGCAGTTGCGACTCGTCTACCGCGAGACCGACAGCGAACGGGTTCGAATGGCTGCTGCTGTCGTGGTGGTGATGATGAGCCGCACTTGGATGCCGGAGCGCATTCAACCCGTTCGGCGGTGTGCCGTCGAGCGTGTCATCGTGGAACGTATAGATGCTTCGGCTGCTGCTGGTGTACATACTCGCCCGGCGCTTTCGATTGCGCGCGGACTGTTGACTAAATGGCAGCTGCGCTTCCGTACCGGTGGCCGAGCTGCAGGACTGCATACTGCTCCTGCTGCAATCGTCATCGATTACGATCACATCGTCGGTAAGATCCTTCCCGGTACGTGCATGTACCTTCCCGGGTGCGACCGACGCTGCACGCCGCCGTGGCCCATTCTCTGGCGAACTTTTCTTCTTTTTGCGCTTCGTTTCGTGTGTCGGGTGTCGGGCACCGGACGCCGTGCACGATGCTTTCTCCGCCGCCGCTTCACCGAAAGACCCCGTGTTGGCAATACTGTAGCTGCTGTACCTTCGCCGAAGATTCGCCTTGGTGCCCTGCGCTCTGCTCTGATGCTGCACCTTGCCGTTACCGCCCTCGAACGTTTCGTCCCGTTTCTTTTCCAGCGCTTTGGAACATTCGTCCGATTTTGCAGCGGTCGCCTTCATGCTGCTGCAGGTCGATGAGCGGGTGGCACGTTTTAGCTGGGATTCGCTTTTCTCGACCACTGCCTTTTTGCTGCAGTGGCCCGTGGTGCTGTCATCCATCTCCGTACCAAAATGGCCACTGGACGTGGACCCGTCCTGCACTCGTGCGTGTGGTGGCAATGGTACGCCGGTGCAGTAGGGCTTCTGCTGGGCGAGCAGCATCTCCGCATCGTACTTCGTCATGCCCTTATCGCGCAGTTCGCGCAACGTCAGCATACCGAGGGCGGACGGTGGTTCCTTCCCGATTGTCGTCAGCTTGGCGCTGCTCAGTTCGCCACCACCAGTGCCACCGCTACTGTTGCGCTTGTTTTTCATTCTGTTCAGCCGGTTGTCGGTTTCGCGTAGCCTGTACCGCACTCCCGCACCGTTCGCTGTTCCGACGATCCCAACCACAACGCCGCCCACCCCATTCGCGCCGCTGCCTGCTAGACCCGGATCGTATCCTGCCCCTCCGTCCAGCCCTTCGCTTCCAGTGCCGTTGCTAACGCCGGTGGTGCTGCCACTGCCGCTCGAGCTGGTATCGCCCGCACCGTTGTACAGTGCCGCACTCTCGATCAATCGTGCCCGGGCGGCAAACGCACCCGTGCCGCGCCTTTCGCACGTTTCACACTCGCAGTAGCAGTTGTTATCGCCGAAAAAATCCTCCCCATAGAAGCAGGTAATTTCCTCCCCGACCTCGATGTCACGCAGCACCTTTACGCAGGCGGTATCGCGCCCGGTCGCTACGAACTTGCAGTTGGCGCGGCAGTCGTGGTTGATGTACGCGGCCGGTCCCAACCATAGCTGGGCACAGTTCTTGCGGCAGCTGTACATTACGGAAAAATCGTTCCGCCCCGGATACAGCAGGTCGGCTTCCTCGCGCTCGGTCAGCTCCGCGATACAGCCCACCAGGCACTCGATCTTTTCATTCTTCATCCAGCGCCGGGTGGAACAGATTTTGGCACCTTTCTGGCCTTCGAGCGAGTAGCGATAGCAGGCCTCGATCACAAATCCAGAATGCTGATCAAACACCCGAAGGTAACGATAGATCTGTTGGCAGAGAGAGAGAGAGAGCAGGAAGAAAGGAAGCGTAAAGTCGTCATTAAAAAAAAAAAAGAAAAGAAAAACAAAACTTTGATCAAGCTGAACATGCATGCATATGTAAATGTTTGCTTACGTGTGCCTCCAGCCGCTTCAGTGCCAACTTGTTCTTGTTCAACACGGCCCGTGGCATCCAGTTGCCGTTCATCAGCTGCTGGTAGCATTTGCCATAGTTTTGCGTCCTTATAAACTCCTCGATGATGTTCTTGATCTCGTCCTTGTTTGCCTTGAGCGGTCGGTACTTGAGACTCATCTTGTGTGTCTGAAACCCGAGTATGGTGTCGAGCACCAAACCCGTCGCTAGGTCGTCATTGTCGGACAGCTCCTTCGGTGTCATGCCCGTACCGGGGCTAGCAACCTGGGCCAGCCTGTGCTGATGGTTGCTGTTCCGTGCCTGCTGCGGCCCGGAACTGCCCGATGCGTGCCCGGACGACGCTACCACCATCCTGCCGGTGCTGGTAGTGTTGATGCTGGCGGTACCGTCGTCACAGGACGGCGCCTCCGTTGCTCCTCCTCCGCTACCAGCAGCGGACCGTGGTAGTTGGATGGCGCCACAGGACGACGCCGACGAGGACGAGGCGGACGTGGGTGCTACCGATGTTACGCACACCCCTGCCAACTGTATCCCTGCCGATGCAGATCCTGCTCCTCCTGGCGAGAACGACGACGACGACGACGACGGTTTCGCCTTCGTATCTGCTCCAGCGTGCTGCCGCTGCTGCTTCCTAGTGCTGGACGGTCCGGTAATCCTAGCGGCGCGACGCTGACTACCGCCAACGCAGTCGCCCTTCAACACAAACCGCTGCGGCGTTGCCTTTCCTGCCGTTCGTTTACCACCACTCGCACCTCCCACACTGCGTCCACCTTCGTCGGATGGTTCTACCGCAGCCGCCACCACTTTCGTTGGTTTCACACCGGGTGTACACAGCTACGAGTAGCTACGCACCGGAAGGAAACTAACAGAAATTGGAATGCTACCGAACACTCACGCCTTATAGTCAGTCAGCGTTGTGCGATGACGACCGAGTGCAAGGGCTGAGATATCACAGGTATGCGGCTGCGGTATCTATAACGAGGATGTTGGCAGCATTCGCACTACAGTTGTCGCATTCTTAAGCTAAAACGAAACAGAAAAAAAAACACAATGAAATTAACATTTATGTTTAAGGGTTTTGTAAACAAACTTTAATTTTAATTTAAATTGCAATAATTTAACAATTGCAAATAACTTCACTATTAACCCAATCGGTTCAATACGCAATGCACGGTCGGATACTATTCTTTCTTGCTTGTTGTGTTGTTGGTGTAAAGATTGATTGTAACCCGTTTGCTAAACGCTCAATTCATTTCGTAATCGTTGTGTTGCTTTTTTTTTGTTCAAAGTATTGCACTAACATGACTTTATTGGCTCCTAATGGCAAACTGTTGTCAATTGATTTTATTGATAAGTTCACTGCATATCACCGACACAACAAATATATAAACACACACGCACCCATACAATGCTCATTCTCGGATGATAACTTGACCCAGCTGAAGCAAACACTGGCTAGCATTTTTGGAGAATTCCCAACCTTTATACTTCATACCGCTTCATCACCCATTTCTTCTCCCTGTATTGCCTTTAACAAACAGAATTCCAATCGTTAATACCGGTAGGGTCGCAAAACACAATATTTATCCACCACCTATACGTACACGAAGAGACTGGAATATTCTACGACCATACACCAATGCGAAATAAAATCGAAAAGTTTTTTATTGCTTTTGTTTGACTAGAGATCACATGAACGCACTGAAAACCAGTCACAGTTTTGTAAATTTCTCGACTAACTAAACGTCTTATTTCGAGGGAACGTAAATAACACAGCATCTATTAGTGTGTGTGTAACGTGCAAGAGATGATGAGAAAGAGAAAGGTATCCATGCACTCACACATCGAACATTTCCCGCATATAGGGGCACCGTCTGCGAAACACATCTGGAATTTAATAGCTCCAAGCGCAGCGGTCGAGATCTTTTTATATACATACGATGCATACTAGATGCTTTCCAGCTGGGATGGCAGAAATTCTACACCGTTCCATTCCATTTGCATACCAGCTAGCTTATAAATTCCTCACTGGCAGATGTATCTCATTTCCATTCTAAAAGCGAATGAATGAGCAAAGTTGTGCTATAAATCATTAGAAAATATATCAACCAATTAGAGCAGGGAACGACTCCTATTAGGGAAAGATGTCCTATTTGTTGGACTTGATACTATTTTTTTTTCTGCATAACAAGAAACAATTACCAACAAGTTTTTAAACGCGAGTGAGGATTCCCACCAGTACTCGAACGGTACTGGTAAACATAGCAAACGAGCTCGCGTAAAGTAACCGACCGGCAGCATAAACTACAGCACATTCAAAGAGCGTACGAATACGCACACAATTATTCGAAGCGTTTAAAACCTCGTTACCACTGGTTCCAGTGTTCGGCAGATACTTACAAAATGGGCCAATACATAAATAAAAAAAATTGCAACTCGTTGTGCCAAAAGGATTAATGTGTATAATTGTTAATCGTCATTGAAAAAAATTGTCTACCGGCCCATTTTGATTTCTAGAAAACAAATTTTCTCACATTATTTTTCAACGTAAATGCATCTAAGTCAGTAATGTTCGGCAATAAACACAAAAAAGGTATTCTAATTTGTAGGCAATAGGGATCGAAAATTATTTTTCATTAAAAAAAAAACAAATATATGTATATATATGCATATATTTTATAGGGTGTTTCATCGTAACTACCCATCTCATGATTGTTTAGCTCGTGTCCGTGTTCGTATGTGTGCGCCTGTGTGTCTGTTTGCCTCAGCTTATGTACCTAGTTCAGGACAAGTCAAATCAAACGTATCGGTGTGTTGGTGAACTCATCTTGCCTGCTTGTTTTGCCACCCCCACCCTAAAAGCAGTTTCCTTTGTTATACACTGCTGCAAATGCTGCTGCATCTCGATCGTTACTCATGCGAGATTGTCTAGACACAAAACGGTTAGAGACGCTTTCTTCTAGATCTTTTTAACGCCTGCCAACCTCACCAAACCCCACCATGTACAGCGAATAGCAATGCACGGGTGGGGACCGACTGTTTCCCTGGCTGTGCTGCATCCATGCGCAACTAGTGACATTGGTGTAGGTGGCATCAATTGGTATTGAAGGTATTGAACTGTTACATCCGTGTAAAATGTTCGCATCTGCGTCGCAGCTGGAGCTAGAGAAACAACTTCCACTTGCAACACCGACCATTACAAATTGCGCTTGATTGACGGAACCTGCACCGGACGTTTATGCAGCACAACACCTGGAGTGAGGAGGATGGTTGATGGCTGCTTCTCGTTCATTTCGGCTGGTTCGCCGACAAAAATCTTATCAACAATTTGAGTCGAACAAATTTTCCGTGCTTGATAGATGGGCTAACGCTACTGGTTTTAAACACCACTAACCGCCACCGCTTTTTTTGCAGGTTGAGAATTTGGAAGGCTAACTTATTCTGTTGCCACACCGTGTTCGCAAATTGATGGCCGAGAAAGGCGTACAGCTATAGCAAAAGCGTAATGCTCAGGCGAGAGCGATAGAGCGAAAGGAAGGAAAAGAGCGAGACTCGCCGATACAGAAAAGTTACCCCTTCGGTCGGTGAAAAATTCACAACGAAATCTAGTTACGTTTTCACACTGCATTCCTTCTAGCAGTCATTCATTCTCACGACACTACGGATTGCGAGAGCGTATGATGAAAACTGAATAGTTCGCTGCACAAATCAAATGCACGGATATGGGATGGTTGCATTTGCCAACAGCGCACGAGCGAAGGAGACGACGATTTACGTTGAAATAGCGTATTTCTTCTTCAGATGGATAGTTTATCTTTTCCTTTTGCTGGACGGTTGATTGATTTACTGATTGGTAACGTTTTAATTGGTTGATTGACTGTACACACACGGACGCGCACAAATACACACACACACACACAAACGAGCGCATAGAATCATACCGGTTAGGGCAGGAATATGCAAAAAAAAAAGCGTAGACGAGATTGTTAGCCGTAAAAATGCACTCGATTGTACTCGTTTGTCATATTCACCACAGTTCTGCTTCCGTCTTTCACTACCAACACAACACCATCGCCACCAACACACCACCATCGTTTATCCTACTGGTTCTGCTTTCAAACTCAATTCACACTTCGGGTTTCCACCTGTCACACCACCTTCAGGGCCACTGTTTTTACTCCAGTCGAAGACCGTACCCTGCCGCTTAATAAAGACACATCATAAAAAAACAGCTTCTTTTGTGTGAGGCAAAATCAAGAATAGCTTTGTCGGAGAAATGATCGGCGTGCAAAAACTAACCTCTCCATTCACTACGGCACACTTAAACAAAAACACATACACACACACACACACACACACACGCGCGCATACAGCTTCTTTTAGGCAAATTTAGAACATCACTTACTGCGATCGATATGCCGTCGGACAGCCAGACTGATCTGCCGAAGGAGCTGTCAAAATTGAATGGCTCACCCAGCACGAACGGGCCGCTCAGAAAACAATTGACAGGTGAGAATAATTTTACTTGCGCGAGAAAGAGCGTGAGCATACGAGCTAGTATGAAGTGCCTCAATCGACACGACTGTGGCATACCGTGAAACTAACGTTGGAGCTGATGTTTCCCAACTAACACAAAAACCAAAAATAAAAAAAAAAATCACATGCGAGCTCGTGTGAAAATGCGATACAGGAGAAAATTGGCTGGAAAATTCTCCGTTTTTCACATGCTCCAATCATCGGACGAGTGCGTTATTATTTGATGATTGAATAATACAGACGCACACGCACACACTAGCAACAAAATAACATGAGAAGATGTTTCTTCCACTCATACCAACGCACATACAGACATACCTCTCTACTGCGAAATGACGCACAGTAGAAGTACCCATTTTCCAGGTGACATTTTGAAGCGTTTTTCCACTGGGGAGATGATACCGTGCAAGCACTTCTGCATACTGCTCATAACCCTGGTGTTACCATAATTGCAAACATTTAAAGGACGACTTGCAGGGAAGTAAAGATTTCAACGCAAAACGAACCGCAAATGAAACTTGGTTCAAACTACATTCATTCCAAAACCAAATCAAGTAGGCGCTGTTGTCACTATGGCGGCGGCTACCACCCAGCTGACATTTCGAGAAAACACTTGGCCCGATGTAGACGGTCTCTCGTTTCTTCGTGAGGGCAATAAAGCGAGAGGCCAATATAGTTTTTTTTTTCTGTTTTCCTTTTTTTCGAACTAGCCTTCCGTAATTGTTAGCTGGGGAAAGCAATGAGAAACGCTATTGCAGGGCTTTCTCTTTGTAATTCAATGTGTGACTGAGAAAAAAGACATTTGTCTGTTCACCATCGATGAGACAGCTAATATTTGTCACCGGTCTGGTTTTTGTGTTGTGTGCGTACAGTCGGGGAATCGATTTTATGTTCAATGTGAACGACCACCACGTACTGTGAGATGTTACGTTTTTTTCTTCTCTTTCGCTCTCTCGTGAATCGTCTCACGCATACCTCTACCAGTTATTTCACGGAAAACTAACGCAAAAGGTTCCACTCTCATTCCATTTCAAGCGAACTACTGCAATCTCCCACTGGCCGATTATAGCTATAATTTATGTCCTTGTCCTAAAAATCGAGCTTCTGCTGTTAAGGCTCAGTCACAAAATCATGCGAAATAAAAGCGGAAATGGCAATCCTAGCATCTGCACTAAAGTTGATTTCGAATAAACAAATAACCAACACATAGACACACACCTTACTGTCAAAACGATATCCAAGATGGTGGCACCAACAAAGGTTTTTTTTTATGAAACTCGTACATAGATCTTTCGGTAATGGAATGCCAGATGAAATATGTTCTAAACTGCACTTTAATTTATAGGTTTCTTACTGACATTCACATGTGATGCTAAAATCTTGTCAACACTTACATTATTAACGTCACAAATGGACAACACTGGTAATGGATTCGAACACTGCTACGTTCTAGTCGATATCGCTAATAACATACCGAAATTTGGTCTGGCTTTCTTTCTCAAACGAGATTTGATGAATATGATCATCAATGAAAGAATATGCACTCGTATGATAACCGCAATATCAATCGCATTCTCACTGGCGGATACGTTCGCTGCATCTTCTGAAATACAATTGATCCCAAGTGGTTCAGAAATGAGAGGCCTACATGATTCTGTCTCTCACCAAAAAAAAAAAATAACCGCACTGCACTCTCGGTATACTGGTGCGCGTGCATTTGTTTGAAATTTTCACACACCCCAAAACCTACAGCAATGAATGGAAATAAGAGAGAAAGACAAGACGATTGCAGCAAAGAGCAACAGAGATGGGACCAAAAGGGTGATGGGGATTGTCTTTAGTTGTGTTAACTTGCGACAGAATGCGTGATTACTTTGCACACGCATGTTTTTTTTTGTTTTTTACTGCTCCTTTGCAATCACTGACCAGCAATAACAACAATAGCAACAGTTACGACGAAAGGTGCCTGCTTACGATGGTGACGATTGCTAGTGGGGCTGACTGCTTAATCCACCGCCCCTTCGCCTTGATCGCCTTTGGTCGCCTTACTTCCGCTACTAAAGCACTGCTTCTGCGAACCTGCACAACTTCTTGCCGGGCGTACGCATACACACTGCGGTACGTAAAGATAAGCACAGGGCAAGCCAGTGCACCGTTGCCGCTTTGCTACCATATATCGTCCACTAGTAGAAGCAGTAATGATGGATACTGACCCTGATCTTTCCTTCTCTATCTCTCATGAACGATCAGCCCAAGAAATCGTTTGGATTCGTTTTACTCTTCTAGCTCGTTACAGAGCGGGGAGAACGTTGTTTCTACTCTCATAGCTACCCTTATTGATTGCCATCTCGCTTAATCTACGCTCTTTTCCCATATTCTACTGCTCTTTCTCTACCTTCAGCTAAGAAGCTAAAATTGCCATTCAAAGCAATTTATGAAGAACGAGACAACTTCATTCATGAACGGAAATGGCCTCCGGTGCTCCCCTTTCGTGCGTGTATGCCTGAATGCACATTTCGATAAATGATTACAAATTTGCGCATAAAAATGCTATATCGACTATGCTACGGTGGATCCGACATTTCTCGATTGTGTGATATTTCTTAGCACACCAACACACTGACACCGCATATTCCAACATAACCTGGCTTTCCAATATGGCTGCGTTCGCACTCGTATTCAAGAAAGGCAATACAAACCGTCGCGTACGCACTTTACACGCACACAACCATACTCGCACGGCATCGAAACCACACCAAACAAACGTACACTTCGCCATCTTGGCTTTTTTTTTGCCTCAATTAGCTGCCCAGAAGGAAAGTTGCAAATACTTACGAATTTCGCATCGGCATCCGAGATATAGCCATAGTTGCTTGGTACACACGCACGGTAAACCTTTTGGCAATTGAAATGTGTAGATTGAAACGTTGCTTCCTGGTAAAGTGCTGTCTGCGTTTTTTCTTTCGATTTTCTACAGGGCTAGGTTCACGGTTATGGCCCTACACATCGATTGTAGCACGGAAAACTGCCTGCTGTGGAACGATGAAAATACAGGTAGATTTTCTGCCCGCTACTACCACACACAAACATCATCAACGGACTGCTGCGCACACAGCGAACCTGCTGTATGATTGGATCATGTCAACTGCTGGATCTATAGTGTCGCTTACACAACGTTGCAAGCGTCACAGATTCTAACACAACAGTGTTAAAGGAATCAGAAACCGTTCTTCAGTAAATAAGTAATGGAAGTACGAAAGGAAATGAAGAAATTAACTGAAACCCTGTGATTGTTTGTGATGCAAACATTAAAACAATTTTAAATGTGAACAATTTCTTTTAATTCACAAAATGAATTGAAGATCACTAGAACACGTACGTTTTAATTTATTAAAAATAATAGTTTATTTTCTATACGCCATGTTATAATTAACTTTAGGTTTTATATATTTTTTTAAAATTTAAAAATTCGAAAATTTGCCAAACTTCTCCATCAAATCATTCTGGTGAAATATTATGAACATTTTACTACAAAGTAATACTTTACTGCGTTTTTCGAACCTACTATAGAAATATTAACACCCTACGTTCAAAATTATACATATTTATGTTAATTGGACGTTTTGAGGTTCAGTTTCTATTTAAATATAATTTTAAATAATAAGCGTTGAACAGAAACACAAGTAAAAATAAATAACATTTAATTTAAACTTGTCACGTTACATGACTGTACGCTTCGACCTCTGTGCAGAATCTGTTCATGGTAGCTGCGAACGCTATGGAGGAACTACAAACACCGGGAAAAGGTGTACAGGAACTACAAACCCCAAAGCACTCGCAGCCACCATGAACAGATACTGCACATAGGTCGAAGAGTGTGATCATGTAGCGTGTCAAAATTTTAAAAGCCGTTATTTATTTTTAATTTTGTTTTTGTTGAACTCTTATGATTTGAAATAATATATAGACACTGAAAATAAAAAATAAATATTTTAAGCTGAACGTAGGGTTTTAATATTTATATTCAGTTTCAAATTTATTTAAACTAATGTATTATACTGAGATTAACCAAATTTTGATCTTTATTGGTTTTAAAGAAATAACAATTATTTATTTAGTTACTTATTTAGTTGTTTGAATATTTTAAACACGAAACAGGTATTATTTTTCACACCTCTAATAATTAAATACTTTAAAACATATTTTTACTACAATCATGCACAGTTTTTATTAAAATACTACGTTTGTTATCATCGCATGACCACTAGACCTGCCAGCGAAGTTTGCCCAGGGTTTCAGCGACACTTTTGTTTAGTGTCATGAAGCGGGGAGGGCGCTACAACAATCTTTTACTCAAAAAAACTTTTATCACATTCTTTTACTCTTTTGAAGTATAATTTATTTGCGATTGCATAAATAGCCACGTTCACGGTTATTCCATGAAAAGTTAAAAACACAACAAATAATAATAATGCGGTTAAAACATGACAGCTAAAACGCAACACTTAAGTTTTAGCAATTGCCATCTATGCGTTCGGATGCGCTTCCAAATTACAGACGCATCAACCATTACCACTGCCTTTAGTTCCGACTTGTCCATCACTACACATGGATTAGATGTTCCTGTAGGCTTCCTTTAAAGAAAGTTCGCGTAAGGTTTTTATTTTCAAACAAATGTACAACATTACATGACAGTGGGACGGCTCCATGGAAACTTACATATTGTCCATTTTATTTTAAATATTTTATTAATTTGTGAACTGAAACAAATTGTTCGATTTACAATATTTGCATCTTAACTCAAACAAAGTGATGGTAAAATAAGCATTACAATATTGTTTTTATTTATTAATAAGCAAAAACACACAGTGAAATCTGAAAAGAACGATCCTTTATTATCCTCCTTTAACTAGGATGACAATATTGCATGGCTTAACCACTAGTATAATCTTAATATAAATGAAAAAAAGCATGTTTGCTGTAATGTATCACTATTATTACGAAAAGATAAATGCTGGGATATCTAAAACTTTGCTATGATATGTTGAAGTTTGTGATGTATACCGTCAAAAACAATAAATAAAGCAATCCAATACCGTCAAAAGCAATACATTTGCCCATTGCGCTGATATGTAAAAATGAAACAAACACACATTCTCGCTCGTTCCTTCGGGAGTCGACTTCGTGCACGGTTCGGCTTTACAGTAAAAAAGTTCGGTCTGAATTGAGAGGCATCGTGTACTTGTCAAGTAAACGTCAAACCGAAAAGACGTGTGTGCGGGACAGTGCGATCGCTTGCATATCGTGCGTAGTTCGTTTCGTTTGATCCAATTTCATTCGTTGATTTAATATAGAACAACATATAACTAATAGAAAAACAACATCGGTTGTTTCTGTCCCGGTCTCTTAAACAGTGACTGCGAGTACAGCTCAGGGGGTAAATATCAACGTTTAAGTTATTTGATTACTAATTGTGAACCATCACTGTGGCGCTGCAAACTTTACAACGCCGGACAAAACAAAAATGTTCATCAATCAAAATCCTTATTCAATCTTAGTGAAACGCGATTTAACAACATTCACAGTAGACGGTGAAAGTGAATTGTAAGTGTTGTCCCTTTTACTGCATAAAGTCATAAACATTTGTTTAATTCTGACGCCAAATCAATTCGCCGGTGCCGGGGTACAAACTGTACCGGTTTCCAAGGGCGCGTTAATCAGTGGTTGTGTTGGTTTATAAGTGAGAGCCGAACATTATTCACGAAATCGTTATACGCTTGCCAATGTGTGTGTGATGCCGAGCGTACAAAATAAAGCATCACATTGCACACACACACTTGTCCAAATCTGGTCGGGGTTTTTTTTTTTGCTCTATGACACTTTCAGCCTTGGGCTTGGTGGGCTTGCTAGCTGCGCGACTTGATGAAACTATATTTGACAAAATAATTCTATGTTTGATTGAAAAGAACACGGGGCTCTATTACATAAATACACGCATGATGTTGATGCGATCATTAGCAAACGGTGTATTACGATGGCGTTTTGTTAAGCCATTTTTTTTAATTTTGCCCACTGCTGTTATCAGAAACGGGGCAACTTACCTGCTTTTCAGAAGTTATTGACATCTCGTTATCGCATCATGCGGCAATAGCTTGTCAAGGAAATCTAGCACGAAGGCGTGTAATATGTTCGCACAGTGTCAGCTGGGCAATGGCGGACATCTGCTGCTAAGAAAAATATGGCGTCGCAGATCAGCGAATAAAACATAATTTTATACTTTCGTTGCTTTCCAACGCAACGAGCATAATGGTCATTTTTTGTATTCGCGCTTTTTATATACGACCAAGCATTGCATATTAGCATAATTCTCAATTATCAGGAACAAAATAGTTACGCACTCATTTCGTTTGATGGATTAACATTTTCATTTTCGCCCGGCTAGTTTGCTAGCTGCCTGCATTTATATTTGCTGGTAAGCGAAAGATGAAATAGTCGTTACATGTTAGATAAACGTAAAATGAAAGTGATGCTACACGCAAGGCATTCTATATTCTTTCTGTGTGTGAGTGTAAGTGAGTGGGCACGCGTTCAGTCTGCAATCAATATAACCTACCGTTTGAGTAAGAAGCCTCAACGGGTGCGAAAGTGAAAACGAAGACTTCAATCAACCTTATTAACAAGCAAAGAGAAAAACCATTACTCACACTTACACACACACACACACTTACGCACGCACGCATACACATCAAACAGATTTAAATCCATCGCAAACGAAAGTGTGAAAATGGTTAAATGAAAAATAGAAACTAGGAGAAAAAGAGGTAATAATTTGAATGAATATTGTATCGAGCTTTGGGGAATGTATGGTAAACTGTACCACATATAGCCAGCAAACTTTTTTTTTAATAGTAAGGTAACATTGTTGGTTGTTTTATTTTCGCTACGATTTTAATGGTTGCAGGTCCACGATCCATGAGTAAGATCCATGTATTTATTTGATCGCTTGGTGCATGTGTGTACGTGTGAAAAGCGCTTATCACTTGTTTGCTGCTCACCGTAACGAGCCTTACGCACAGTGCATCACGATATGTTAAACAGGGGATAATTTTTTTCGTCTGCAAACGACAGTGTGCGAATTTTTTTTTCTCTACATTTTTTAATAGAGGCTTTGGGTTTTAAAATGTGCAATCGCCTTTTTCTTGTGCGGAAATGGAAGCATACTTTACTCGCATGCAGAGTTTTGGATATAAAAAGTGCCATTTTTTAAAGATTGCTGTATAATGTTTTGATAGTTTTAGTTGAGAAGCTATGAGTTGAGTTTATTTTCATATATTTACCTAATTATCCACCGCCCACAATAGATGTACTTATCAACTGAGGTGTTTTGTTCATTAAGTTGAAGGTTGCCAATATTTACATAAAATGGAATTTTTTATATTTTTGTACATTGCCACATAACGGAAAGAAGTGTATTAAAATTCAGCTTTCTGCCAAATAAAGCGGTGGAATGATTGAAGGAACTAAACGAGAAAAACTTCTATCGTAGCGAAGGCGGTGTGTGCGTATCTGTTAGCGTTTGGATAGATTTTGCCAATAGTAATCAGCAAAAGAAAAGCGTGTTAGTACAACAAATTCGTAGAAGAAATTAGAGGCATTCTCCGTGTAGGAAATGTAACATCCGAGCGCTTAAGCTATTACATTAGCTGAACGCGAAGAAGCGGCGCTTGGTGGTGTTCAATAGTGATGCTGAAACAATGTATTTGGCCTGTTGGTGAACAAAATGGGCGCTCGATAGGCGCTGATCGATACGTTTGTTTGTCGCGAAAAGAACGAACGATTGTATGCAGCAACGGTTGCATGTTTCGAGCTGAGGAAGAAAGTACGGCCGGCTGTAAGGGTACTAGTGGAAAAAAGGGACTGAAAGCGCACAACACAGATACAGATACTTGGCCCTTTCCGAGGCGCCCGAAAGAGATGGGTAGATAGGTAGAAGGCGTCGATACATAGATATAATATACAAGATGTGTTTTTTTTTGTTTGATTATAATGTATATCTGCAGGCGATAAAGTTGAAGCAAAAGGATACTCCCAGTGCCAGTGTGTCGTGTCCGAGCACCTGCTGTCATTGATACTGCGTGAGCGTGCAAGTGTGTTTGTAGAAGCGCGCGCGCGCGCCTGTGTGTGTTTGGTTTGTGCGTGGGCGCGTTCTTGTGTTAGTGTATGCGTTTGTGTGTTAATGCTTTGCCCATTCGTGTGTCGCGGGTTCGGTGTGTGCGGTTAGTGCGCCTACGTTTCCGACAAGCGTGCGCTTACATGCTGGTGTGAATGTATCCGTGGGAGAAAGTGCAAATGCAAGTGGTGTAGGTAGGACGCGAGCGAATCCGGCTACAATAAAAGCGATTCTTCAAGCAACCGAATACACGGGCGTCACTCCAGAGGAAACAGTCAGCAAAGTGATAAGCCACGCACGAGAGAAAGAGAGCCGACATTTCAGTGCTGCCTTATCAAAACGAGTAAGTGTGCGTCCTACAATACAACAACAACAACAACAAAACAAAAAAACCGGTGCAAATTTGCGATGCAGGCTTATCAAACACTGTTTTGGCTCATGAAAAGCTAATATTTGGACTACTATGCCTTGCTTACGTTACGTGTTGAGTATTTTTTTCCGCAATTGGTTGATATAATTTACCCTTTCGTATGGTATACATTTTAACAGCTATAACGAAATAATATCATGGAAAAGAACTTAATGTATATGTTTGTTTTTTTTTTGTTAATTTAATTTTAAACAATTGGAACGGCGCCTGTTCCACACAACAGGAACGGTCCAAAATCCCCTTTCGGACCCTGCCACCCGTTAGCCAAGGACTGACCATCCGGCTACATGGATTAAAAGTCTTTGACAAATTTTTGCCTACGTAGGACAGGCCAATATAATAATAAAATAAAAATAATAAAATAAAATAATAAAATAATAAAAAATAAAATAATAAAAGAAAAACAATTGCTAACGTTCGGTAATTGTCCACAAAACACGGCTGAAATGAAGCTTCCTTCCTTTAGAATACGAATATTTTTATCGTCAGTTTGTCATTTTCTTTCTTTCCGCAGATGACGTTCTAAGATTAGCTCCGTCATCAATGGTATGACCGATCCGATTCGCTTCTCTCTGGGTGGTAAGTAATAAGCTGGTTATATTTGAACAACCCTTCCGCCTGGGTACACCATCAATATACAAAGTGTCTCATACGTTGACGTTTCGCAGGTGCTGCGGTCAAAATGGACCATTTCCATACCGCGCTAGATCCGCGCAAGCAGGAGCTACTGGAGGCACGATTCCTCGGTGCACGGGTAAGCGATACGTTTGTAAGATACACACTAGACCTTTACCTGTTTCGGGATGGTGAATGATCGAGTGTGAAGTTTGGGCTTTGTTTCNCTGCCCAGAAGGAAAGTTGCAAATACTTACGAATTTCGCATCGGCATCCGAGATATAGCCATAGTTGCTTGGTACACACGCACGGTAAACCTTTTGGCAATTGAAATGTGTAGATTGAAACGTTGCTTCCTGGTAAAGTGCTGTCTGCGTTTTTTCTTTCGATTTTCTACAGGGCTAGGTTCACGGTTATGGCCCTACACATCGATTGTAGCACGGAAAACTGCCTGCTGTGGAACGATGAAAATACAGGTAGATTTTCTGCCCGCTACTACCACACACAAACATCATCAACGGACTGCTGCGCACACAGCGAACCTGCTGTATGATTGGATCATGTCAACTGCTGGATCTATAGTGTCGCTTACACAACGTTGCAAGCGTCACAGATTCTAACACAACAGTGTTAAAGGAATCAGAAACCGTTCTTCAGTAAATAAGTAATTGAAGTACGAAAGGAAATGAAGAAATTAACTGAAACCCTATGATTGTTTGTGATGCAAACATTAAAACAATTTTAAATGTGAACAATTTCTTTTAATTCACAAAATGAATTGAAGATCTCTAGAACAAGTACGTTTTAATTTATTAAAAATAATAGTTTATTTTCTATACGCCATGTTATAGTTAACTTTAGGTTTTATTATTTTTTAAAGAATTTTTATAATTCGAAAATTTGAAAAACTTCTTCATAAAATCATTCTGGTGAAATATTATGAACATTTTACTACAAAGTAATACTTTACTGCGTTTTTCGAACCTACTATAGAAATATTAACACTCTACGTTCAAAATTATACATATTTATGTTAATTGGACGTTTTGAAGTTCAGTTTCTATTTCAATATAATTTTAAATAATAAGCGTTGAACAGAAACGCAAGTAAAAATAAATAACATTTAATTTAAACTTGTCACGTTACATGACTGTACCCTTCGACCTCTGTGCAGAATCTGTTCATGGTAGCTGCGAACGCTATGGAGGAACTACAAACACCGGGAAAAGGTGTACAGGAACTACAAACCCCAAAGCACTCGCAGCCACCATGAACAGATACTGCATATAGGTCGAAGAGTGTGATCATGTAGCGTGTCAAAATTTTAAAAGCCGTTATTTATTTTTAATTTTGTGTTGGTTGAACTCTTATGATTTGAAATAATATATAGACACTGAAAATAAAAAATAAATATTTTAAGCTGAACGTAGGGTTTTAATATTTATATTCAGTTTCAAATTTATTTAAACTAATGTATTATACTGAGATTAACCAAATTTTGATCTTTATTGGTTTTAAAGAAATAACAATTATTTATTTAGTTACTTATTTAGTTGTTTGAATATTTTAAACACGAAACAGGTATTATTTTTCACACCTCTAATAATTAAATACTTTAAAACATATTTTTACTACAATCATGCACAGTTTTTATTAAAATACTACATTTGTTATCATCGCATGACCACTAGACCTGCCAGCGAAGTTTGCCCAGGGTTTCAGCGACACTTTTGTTTAGTGTCATGAAGCGGGGAGGGCGCTACAACAATCTTTTACCCAAAAACCTTTTATCACATTCTTTTACTCTTTTAAGGTATAATTTATTTGTGATTGCATAAATAGCCACGTTCACGGTTATTTCATGAAAAGTTAAAAACACAACAAATAATAATAATGCGGTTAAAACATGACAGCTAAAACGCAACACTTAATTTTTAGCAATTGCCATCTATGCGTTCGGATGCGCTTCCAAATTACAGACGCATCAACCATTACCACTGCCTTAAGTTCCGACTTGTCCATCACTACACATGGATTAGAAGTTCCTGTAGGCTTCCTTTAAAGAAAGTTCGCGTAAGGTTTTTATTTTCAAACAAATGTACAACATTACATGACAGTGGGACGGCTCCATGGAAACTTGCATATTGTCCATTTTATTTTAAATATTTTATTAATTTGTGAACTGAAACAAATTGTTCGATTTACAATATTTGCATCTTAACTCAAACAAAGTGATGGTAAAATAAGCATTACAATATTGTTTTTATTTATTAATAAGCAAAAACACACAGTGAAATCTGAAAAGAACGATCCTTTATTATCCTCCTTTAACAAGGATGACAATATTGCATGGCTTAACCACTAGTATAATCTTAATATAAATGAAAAAAAAGCATGTTTGCTGTAATGTATCACTATTATTACGAAAAGATAAATGCTGGGATATCTAAAACTTTGCTATGATATGTTGAAGTTTGTGATGTATACCGTCAAAAACAATAAATAAAGCAATCCAATACCGTCAAAAGCAATACATTTGCCCATTGCGCTGATATGTAAAAATGAAACAAACACACATTCTCGCTCGTTCCTTCGGGAGTCGACTTCGTGCACGGTTCGGCTTTACCGTAAAAAAGTTCGGTCTGAATTGCGAGGCATCGTGTACTTGTCAAGTAAACGTCAAACCGAAAAGACGTGTGCGCGGGACAGTGCGTTCGCTTGCATATCGTGCGTAGTTCGTTTCGTTTGATCCAATTTCATTCGTTGATTTAATATAGAACAACATATAACTAATAGAAAAACAACATCGGTTTATCTGTCCCGGTCTCTTAAACAGTGACTGCGAGTACAGCTCAGGTGGTAAATATCAAAGTTTAAGTTATTTGACTACTAATTGTGAATCATCACTGTGGCGCTGCAAACTTTATACGCCGGACAAAACAAAAACGTTCATCAATCAAAATCCCTATTCAATCTTAGTGAAACGCGATTTAACAACATTCACAGTAGACGGTGAAAGTGAATTGTAAGTGTTGTCCCTTTTACTGCATAAAGTCATAAACATTTGTTTAATTCTGACGCCAAATCAATTCGCCGGTGCCGGGGTACAAACTGTACCGGTTTCCAAGGGCGCGTTAATCAGTGGTTGTGTTGGTTTATAAGTGAGAGCCGAACATTATTCACGAAATCGTTATACGCTTGCCAATGTGTGTGTGATGCCGAGCGTACAAAATAAAGCATCACATTGCACACACACACTTGTCCAAATCTGGTCGGGGTTTTTTTTTTGCTCTATGACACTTTCAGCCTTGGGCTTGGTGGGCTTGCTAGCTGCGCGACTTGATGAAACTATATTTGACAAAATAATTCTATGTTTCATTCAAAAGAACACGGGGCTCTATTACATAAATACACGTATGATGTTGATGCGATCATTAGCAAACGGTGTATTACGATGGCGTTTTGTTAAGCCATTTTTTTTAAATTTTACCCACTGCTGTTATCAGAAACGGGGCAACTTACCTGGTTTTCAGAAGTTATTGACATCTCGTTATCGCATCATGCGGCAATAGCTTGTCAAGGAAATCTAGCACGAAGGCGTGTAATATGTTCGCACAGTGTCAGCTGGGCAATGGCGGACATCTGCTGCTAAGAAAAATATGGCGTCGCAGATCAGCGAATAAAACATAATTTTATACTTTCGTTGCTTTCCAACGCAACGAGCATAATGGTCATTTTTTGTATTCGCGCTTTTTATATACGACCAAGCATTGCATATTAGCATAATTCTCAATTATCAGGAACAAAATAGTAACGCACTCTTTTCGTTTGATGGAATTAACATTTTCATTTTCGCCCGGCTAGTTTGCTAGCTGCCTGCATTTATATTTGCTGGTAAGCGAAAGATGAAATAGTCGTTACATGTTAGATAAACGTAAAATGAAAGTGATGCTACACGCAAGGCATTCTATGTTCTTTCTGTGTGTGAGTGTAAGTGAGTGGGCACGCGTTCAGTCTGCAATCAATATAACCTACCGTTTGAGTAAGAAGCCTCAACGGGTGCGAAAGTGAAAACGAAGACTTCAATCAACCTTATTAACAAGCAAAGAGAAAAACCATTACTCACACTTACACACACACACATACGCACGCACGCATACACATCAAACAGATTTAAATCCATCGCAAACGAAAGTGTGAAAATGGTTAAATGAAAAATAGAAACTAGGAGAAAAAGAGGTAATAATTTGAATGAATATTGTATCGAGCTTTGGGGAATGTATGGTAAACTGTACCACATATAGCCAGCAAACTTTTTTTTTAATAGTAAGGTAACATTGTTGGTTGTTTTATTTTCGCTACGTTTTTAATGGTTGCAGGTCCACGATCCATGAGTAAGATCCGTGTATTTATTTGATCGCTTGGTGCATGTGTGTACGTGTGAAAAGCGCTTATCACTTGTTTGCTGCTCACCGTAACGAGCCTTACGCACAGTGCATCACGAAATGTTAAACAGGGGATAATTTTTTTCGTCTGCAAACGACAGTGTGCGAATTTTTTTTTCTCTACATTTTTTAATAGAGGCTTTGATTTAAAAAATGTACATTCGCCTTTTTCTTGTGCGGAAATGGAAGCGTACTTTACTCGCATGCAATGTTTTGGATATAAAAAGTGCCATTTTTCAAACATTGCTGTATAATGTTTTGATAGTTTTAGTTGAGAAGCTATGAGTTGAGTTTATTTTCATATAATTACCTAATTATCCACCGCCCACAATAGATGTACTTATCAACTGAGGTGTTTTGTTCATTAAGTTGAAGGTTGCCAATATTCACATAAAATGGAATTTTTCATATTTTTGTACATTGCCACATAACGGAAAGAAGTGTATTAAAATTCAGCTTTCTGCCAAATAAAGCGGTGGAATGATTGAAGGAACTAAACGAGAAAAACTTCTATCGTAGCGAAGGCGGTGTGTGCGTATCTGTTAACGTTTGGATAGATTTTGCCATTAGTAATCAGCAAAAGAAAAGCGTGTTAGTACAACATATTCGTAGAAGAAATTAGAGATTCGCATTCTCCGTGTAGGAAATGTAACATCCGAGCGCTTAATCTATTACATTAGCTGAACGCGAAGAAGCGGCGCTTGGTGGTGTTCAATAGTGATGCTGAAACAATTTATTTGGCCTGTTGGTGAACAAAATGGGCGCTCGATAGGCGCTGATCGATACGTTTGTTTGTCGCGAAAAGAACGAACGATTGTATGCAGCAACGGTTGCATGTTTCGAGCTGAGGAAGAAAGTACGGCCGGCTGTAAGGGTACTAGTGGAAAAAAGGGACTGAAAGCGCACAACACAGATACAGATACTTGGCCCTTTCCGAGGCGCCCGAAAGAGATGGGTAGATAGGTAGAAGGCGTCGATACATAGATATAATATACAAGATGTGTTTTTTTTTTGTTTGATTATAATGTATATCTGCAGGCGATAAAGTTGAAGCAAAAGGATACTCCCAGTGCCAGTGTGTCGTGTCCGAGCACCTGCTGTCATTGATACTGCGTGCGCGTGCAAGTGTGTTTGTAGAAGCGCGCGCGCGCGCCTGTGTGTGTTTGGTTTGTGCGTGGGCGCGTTCTTGTGTTAGTGTATGCGTTTGTGTGTTTATGCTTTGCCCATTCGTGTGTCGCGGGTTCGGTGTGTGCGGTTAGTGCGCCTACGTTTCCGACAAGCGTGCGCTTACATGCTGGTGTGAATGTATCCGTGGGAGAAAGTGCAAATGCAAGTGGTGTAGGTAGGACGCGAGCGAATCCGGCTACAATAAAAGCGATTCTTCAAGCAACCGAATACACGGGCGTCACTCCAGAGGAAACAGTCAGCAAAGTGATAAGCCACGCACGAGAGAAAGAGAGCCGACATTTCAGTGCTGCCTTATCAAAACGAGTAAGTGTGCGTCCTACAATACAACAACAACAACAAAAAAACAAATTTGCGATGCAGGCTTATCAAACACTGTTTTGGCTCATGAAAAGCTAATATTTGGACTACTATGCCTTGCTTACGTTACGTGTTGAGTATTTTTTTTCCGCAATTGGTTGCTATAATTTACCCTTTCTTATGGTATACATTTTAACAGCTATAACGAAATAATATCATGGAAAAGAACTTAATGTATATGTTTTTTGTTTTGTTAATTAAATTTTAAACAATTGGAACGGCGCCAGTTCCACACAACAGGAACGGTCCAAAATCCCCTTTCGGACCCTGCCACCCGGTAGCCAAGGACTGACCATCCGGCTACATGGGTAAACAATTTTTGTACAATTTTTTACCCACGTAGGACAGGCCAATATAATAATAAAATAAAAATAATAAAATAAAATAATAAAAAATAAAATTATTATTTTATTATTTTTAAAAACAATTGCTAACGTTCGGTAATTGTCCACAAAACACGGCTGAAATGAAGCTTCCTTCCTTTAGAATACGAATATTTTTATCGTCAGTTTGTCATTTTCTTTCTTTCCGCAGATGACGTTCTAAGATTAGCTCCGTCATCAATGGTATGACCGATCCGATTCGCTTCTCTCTGGGTGGTAAGTAATAAGCTGGTTATATTTGAACAACCCTTCCGCCTGGGTACACCATCAATATACAAAGTGTCTCATACGTTGACGTTTCGCAGGTGCTGCGGTCAAAATGGACCATTTCCATACCGCGCTAGATCCGCGCAAGCAGGAGCTACTGGAGGCACGATTCCTCGGTGCACGGGTAAGCGATACGTTTGTAAGATACACACTAGACCTTTACCTGTTTCGGGATGGTGAATGATCGAGTGTGAAGTTTGGGCTTTGTTTCCGTTGAGCATTTGAACACGTGGCATACGAACGTTCAATGATTGAACCATTTGCTTTTGTACTTACCCTTTTTCTGTCTGGCTGGCTGACACAGGTTTCAAGGGGGTTTTTTTTTGTTCATCACGTTATTTTATCTTTCCTTAGCTGTTCTACACATCTGAACATTTTTAATGTTCAAGCTCTACACGTGTTATAGAGGGTTCAAGGTCCAGGGATTATTTTTTTTTTGCACACATCGGATGTGTTTGACTAACCTGGTATGGTCGAATATATTAGGTCTGCAAGCAATTTTCCAACGTTTTGTAAAAGTTCGTACCGTCAGCGGTACATCATTGGCCAGGAGTGTCAGATCTCATTTTAGACGGTAGTGAGGGGTTTTTTTTGCTGAATAAGAGTTTGCACCGGATGCAAACAAAAAACAAAAGTGTTAAAAACGGCAAGTCTATTCGAGTTTTCGTACAGTAAGCTAAGCAAAATGACGGGGTCAGATGGGTGACATTATACTACTATCAGCTACTGAAGAAATGTTTAATTAAAAGTGTTTGTCTGACAGATCTGATCGAGGTTTGGTCATATTTAGCAACATTACGCTATCGAATCGCCAGTCGTAATTAAAATTCTATACTGCAATTGGTAAATCACGATCGGCAAAGCGTGCCAGTGCTGATAGGGTTTGCCGTTTGATGTATTACAATCTTTATTCATTTAAGGTGGAGGTTAAAATATATTATTCACGACCAGCTATCAGCCGTTACGTTTCTGTTACACCAACCTAAGCCATCCCAATGCCATGAGCTGCCGCTGGTCGGGTGCTGTAAAGGATTTCCTAATGCCAATCGCTCTCCAATGTTGAACGGCAAGATTGTGCAGCCTGAGACAAACCAGCCCAGCGTCTTATCAGTCTGGGTGCCTGCCGACACACATTCGGGGCAAGGTTTATCTGACCGGTCCCTCTATCTGCGTTTGCACATCGTCATCGAACCTGCCAAATTGTGTCGTTAGCGGTCGGTTAAGATTAGTGCGGATGGGCACAGTGACCGTTGCACACACTGGCCGGATGGCAATCTTCCACATCGAACCTCGAATGTTAGAAGCAGACTAAAAATAGTAGTTGCCCAACCAAAAACGAGATTTTGGCGTGTATTGGAGACCGTAATAGAGAGAGAGAGAGAGAGAGAGAAAGAGAGAGACAAAGCGCATGATATTGTGCTTCGGTGCCACCGAAACGCGTGGTACGGACATTTTATGCGTGACGTGGCGGATGCATTGAGCGATTTTGCATTCCTCGTCCGGTGCCTCGCGTCCGACAGCAAAGCAAACCGCCCAGAACGTGGCTGTGTGATGCTGGGTGAATTAAAGGTTTTTGTCGTACGCTGTGCTCTTCTTGGCAGCAGTAAAAGCGGACCCGCTTACCCGGTGAGCAAAATGGCGCACGTACGGCTACACCGTTACGGCAGTCTGTACCCGGACAAACCACAGGGAACAACAGCAGCAAAAACGGGCGAGCGATTCGATTCACGTTTCAGCCGGTACCGGGATGGTGGGAAAATGGCGAAACACGATGAGGGCGCTTTTGTTACGCGCTGTTACAGCGCTACAGGTTAGAACGCTGTACGGTTCGCGTTGCGCACTCATTCGAGCGTACCTGCGAGCATCGAATCGCATGCGTGCGTAAGAGCGAGACTGTTGGCAAAACTGGCCTGGCTGCAAGAAAGGTTCCCGCCGCATGTTCTATCGCATCCATCCCGTCGTTCTCCGGCCAGGGATGGACAAACCATTGGCAAAACGCAAGTACACCTGGGTACGGCTGTCTGTGAAGGTACTCCAGCTCCAAGCGCACCGATATTATCGTTTGCCCAAGGAAGGGAAAAAGGAGGGACCCCCTTTGCGTATCGGCATGGCGTGAGCATATTTTCAAAAATGCGTTCGCTTCAGTCGCTTAAATTATATGAATAATTTGCTTGAAAGCATGAAACCTGCACGTTCAGCGTGTGGCCGTGAGGAGATGTCGTCCGACATCTTGCAGCATGAAAGAATTAGGTGAGTCGATTGGCACGCGCGCGGAACGGTAGAAAGGCTTCCCGGCAGGCTACACACAGTAGTGCCCGCACTGGAGCTGGAGAGAGCCTGAACTGACAATTGGTGAGCGTTCAAGAGTAGCCTTCAAACAGGCATCCCGCCACGGTTGTACATAAATGAGGTAGGTGGAGCGATGCGATGCGTGTATGCGCGCAATGGGAGCCAAATTTTCCAGCATTCGCCTTGAGCGCCTTGTGCATGGTTCCTCCTGCCTGCACTCTTTGTTCCTTTGTTCTTCCTTTGGCCCGTTTGGCGTATGGCGAGTGTGTGTTGCCCCTGGTTAAGAGCAGAGAAAGGAAGCAAGATATAAGCGGCGGCGAGTCACTGGAACCGGCCAATCGACTCTTCCTTCTGGTTGGGAGTAACGTCTGTCGCAACGCCCGCAGCGGTGGTATTGGTAGCTTCGCATACTTCGCGAAGATCCCGACGAACTTCATCTGCTGTAGTGTCCTGTGCCTGGAGTGACTGCTCCAGTATCTCCTGCAGCAACTCCACCATTAACTGTTTCACCGAAACCATGCGGAAGCGCTGCGGTGATTTGAATAAGCGGCAATGACAGCTAAGGGAAGGGCCTCCAATATCCTGGTATACTATTAAAATCGCTTTTTTTTTGTTTGGATTGATCCACCGCGCCATACTGTTTGACGTTAGACGGCTGTCATTCTGGTTGGCAGCAAGTCTTCAACGGTCACCATTTTTATTTCTTCGTTGCCACAAATTTCTCTATTGCCTTACTCGAGCGCTTGGAACACTGGATGGGGGAACACTCAGCGTTGCTACAGCTGGAGCTGCTTAACGTGCAGTGCGAGTTCTTTATGTAGCAGCAATCAGATGTCCACCGATCGGCAGGTGTAGGGCAGGGCAATGTTCTGCCACCAGACATTCGGCGCATGTCTCGTCTAAGTGAGTGCCTTGCTTTTTCCTGCATTTCCCTATGGGTTTGCTTCCGGGTTAGATGCCCCACACTCCTCGCATTTTCCCCCTTGCCGTGCGTCTCGCTTTCTCCTGCATCTGGCTACCACTTACTAACATACATTTTCCAACACGGAGGACCCTGCCGCTCAGCGCCCTTTCAACTGGGCACTGCGATCCCAGCCGTACAGGGCTCGCCATCGTTACGTGCCTAGCACTCGTACCGAGTTTCTGAGTGCTGATTGTACACACTCGCACGGCTTCGTTCTATTGCACAGCATTGCTCAAAAGGCAAGCACTGTGTGACGAACGGAATTTTGCATACTTTCCAAAAATAGTTGGCAGCATTTAGTTTTGGCCCGCACATTGACCCGCAGGATTTTTCAAACCTTTCCCCACTTTTCGCTTCCTTTAATGCACCCTCCCGCTTCCCTCCCTCTAAAAGACCCGATCCTCTTACTTCTTCCACCAGATAGATAGGAGGAATAGGGTTCGCGAATGCTACACCCCCCCCC
>CM032179.1:7473649-7577979 GCA_018908115.1 Anopheles rivulorum
GCTAAACGTCAAACGTAGAATAAAGAAAGCATCACCGTTGCAATCTCGAAAGAATAAGCTACGAAGCTACGAAGAAAGCTGCGCTAAACGTCAAACGTAGAATAAAGAAAGCATTACCGTTGCAATCTCGAAAGAATAAAGATCTTCAGCCTTCAGTGATTTTTCCGACCGTCCAAACAATGGTTATTTAAACGCTTGCGTTTGTCATAAATTGTGCTACAGGTAGCAAATGTCGGTAAGCAAAGTAATGAAAGTTATGTGTTTTTTTTTCTCCTTTTCGGTAGAACGAAAGGTTGTGTCGCTATTATCGGAACTAACTTTTTCTCGTTCGATATCGTCAAAACATATTATATTATTCGAATAGATGAACGCTGCCTAGCTAGCGTTTGTCATAAATTGTGTCACAGCTGTGCAATGTCGTGTGATGATAGTTACGTCAACTTGGATGACGTCATTTTGTCGTTTGTAATTATTTAACCGTAATAATACGTGATGGTATTAATCACTCTCCTCCTTCCCCCTCCCATCTTCCTCCCCTACCTCGCTCTCTGTGTGTTTCCCTATACATTAGCTTATAGTTATATGGCTTTTTTTTCACTGTGTGCTTTGAACGGGTGTTAAAAGCAATTCATATTCATGCAACATTTGACAGCTTTTGCACCGTACTTTGTTTTCCAGCTCTCGAAACACAAAATACACACACTGCGCTTTGGTGGTGATGGCAGGATATTTAGGCGGTTTTAAAAATACATTTCCACCTACCCGCCAATACTTCCTCCCCCACCTTATCCATCCTCCCTTCGCATTTTCCGCTCGTTTGGTGCTCCGCTGTACCAGTGCAAGCGCACGCCTGCCTGTGCTCGGATTTCCTTCAAGTGGTTCCCGGGACATCGGGAAGCGAATGAAAGCAACGGAAAGCGGGAAGAACACAAAATCAATACCCGTTGGTACTGGGTTCTACCGTGCCTGAGGCAAACTGTGCGACTGCCACGCTTCTCCACATTCGGTTGTGAGGTGTTGGTCAGCGTTCTAGTGTTGAGATTTTCCGGGAGTTTTCCATCGGCCCCGCTTGTGTTTGTGTGCGTGTACTTTTATTTTTCGCTCGCTTCCTTTCGGCTACGCTAGAAGCAATTTCTAGACGATCCATTGGCTGGCGAGCGTGTGGGAACGGGTACGGATAGCAAATAGAAGCCAAGATGCTAATGACCGGTGAACCGTTTTTTCGGATCACTGTTCGGTGTTGGCCGTTTTCAACAGTTGCCTTATTCGCTACCGCTTACGAAACGATGAATCGGTACTGTGCTAAAATGAAGCGAGTAAAATGGAATAGATGGTGCACTATACTACTGTCATTCTCCATCTTTCCGCTTATTGTTTGTGCCGTTTAATCCTATCCTGCTAGTTTGGCAACCACTCTCTTTCTTGCGTGGAAAGTCGCTCTCCCACCCCAGTTGTGAAACAATCGATATTTTTGCCGCCTTTCCATTTTGGGAAAGGGGCGTGAGGAGGAAGCTAGAAGGGATGGTGGAGGGAGGGGAAGGGGAGGGGAGAGGGGTGACACCTTTCTATTGCGCTTGAAAGCGTGCCTCGTGAGCGGCGGGAGCGCTAGTGTGGGTGTGTGTGATTATTTTTCTTCTGCATCCCCCATCCGGCCAAAGTTTCTGTAACTAATTTAATAGAACTGCTTGAATGTACTGCCGGCCAGAAAGAGACTATAAAGAGCGACCCTGGCCATCTGTTGCCGTGGTAGTGTGGCACCACTCTACTCCTTGCCGGCCCACCCGTACACGAGCCTGTAGGGGCCGGAAGGAAGGGGTGCAAATAAAAAGAGTTGGTGGGGTGGGGGGTAGGGGGAGGGATGTGCCTGAGAGAAAAGAAAACTGTAAATAAAATCGGTGTTTTCAATTTTCTCACCCCCCGAGCACACCCACCATGAGGGGGAGGGGCGGGGGGGGGGAAGGTCGAAAGTGGATAGCAAAAGGAGAACAGTGCACCGATTAGAGAGCGAAAGCAAGAGTGTACGAGAGCGTAACTTCCACATGTCGGGCAAACGTCTGCGTGGTGGCCACTCGCGAGTGTTCGTGGTCCGTGGGTAAACCTGGGCTTGTATGGAGGCGCCTGGTGTTTTGTGTCATTTCGTTTTATTTCTCGTTTCTGTGCACGCCATCCAATCCCCTTACCGGAGGGAAAATGGGACGAATATCCGAATGTGCGGAAATGCTATCCAAACTGATGCGCCCTTGCTTGCAGTCACTCACCTGCCAGGTCACTCATCGCGTGTTTTTGTGGGGAAAAGTCGATCAACCGATCAAGTGAAGGGGAAGTGAAGAATTCATATGTATCTATATAAATATAGATATGTATACATAATATGTATACATTGCTATATTTTTGTTATTGTTGTTTGTTTTGGCAAGTATAGCCTTGGCCTTCGCTCCTAATTTTGTCTACCCGATGCATTACACGCCACGCATCTCACTGGGCGCGGACTCATGCTCTCGCGGAACAGTGAGAAACCATTAAGCGGCATTTCTCGCTTGGTGGTGCTGGTGGAATTATTTTAACCCCTCCACAGACAGCCTTGGGAACAGTTGGCTAGCCGCACACTGGCAGGAAGGTGGGTTAGTTTAAAAAAGAAAAGAAACCAAACCAAACAATGTTGTGCCTCGGGTTGAATCTCTTTCTTCCTATTTTACCTTAGGACATACTCCTTCATTCACCATCTTCCCAAGGCTGAAATTGTCGTTAACTTAACGAATTTTTTCGGATATATAAAGTGAGTAGCAGTAGTTTCTTCTCGGTAAAGTGTTTTTTTTTTAAACAAAGAATGGGCTCCTTCTTACCCGAAGCGATTCGGGAGCCGGGTTATTGCGGGAGTTGCTGGTAAGGAGAAATTGAAGTTACAATGTTGGTTATATAGTCGCTCCAGTTTTGTTTTTCACTTTTCATGCTCTCAATTTCTTTCTCTCTCTCTCTCTCACTCACACACACACTTATCATTTATGGAGAGTCAATGCATTAAATCCTGTGTTTTTTTTTTGGTATTTCGTATCACCTACACGTATTTAGTCTGGCTGTGGGAGTTTTGGAACGTTTGGGAAGGCGAGACACAGAGAGAACAACACCGAATCTCCTAATAAATAACGCACGGCGAGGCGTTAGAGGCCGACCGAGCGAGGTCTTACCTTTTTCACTCGATCGGTTATGTACTCGCTAGACGGCAACACCTCAACAGCCCATGTCACCGCTTCACCACCCGCTTAGCAAAGCGTAGCTAGAGAGTAGTCGCTGTGCATTTTGGAGCGTTTTTTTTCGGCACGAGAAGAAAGTGATGGGAAAAGGTGCTTCGTTACCTTTCTGTCGTTTCTTTTTCATTTTTGGTTTGCCATTTCTTTCCCTTGGCAACTGCTTCCTCTCACCACCTTCGCTATTTTACGTACTCTTGCCTAGCTGCGCCCTATTCTGCAAGATTTAAAAAAAATGGCGTCAAGTTAGATGGAAATGCAACATATATTTTGCAGATAAAAAAAAAAGGGATTTTCAGCACTTTGTCGAGAAAATTCACGCTTTAAAGTTACGGCATGTTGTGCTACCTGAGGTCGGCTTTAACCGTTAATGAGTGCGATTCCCTAGTGACGACAGTGTGGGTACGAACCGTTTTTCATTCGCCCTGGATGGAATAGGGAAATTTGGCAAAAATTTTCCCAGCAGAACAAAGAACCCTTCATGGGTTATGTGCGCCCGCAAGCAACGCCAATCTCTTATCGCAAACCCGGATCGATCGAAAAATTTCGGCTACCAAGGGTGCCATCGCCGGTTTACAGCGGCGACGATTTCCCTATCCGTACGCGGAGTGAACCATTCGGTGTTAGGGGGTGTATCGTTCTTCTCTTATTTTGTTTCTGCTTTTCACCTCCGTGAGCCATATGACGCACGGTATTTCGCTTCCGTTTGTCACAGTGAAGCTTTAAAACCATCTACAATACGAGATATAGGCGGCGAGAGCGAAGCGAGAGAATGGGTCGATTATTTTATTTTTCATATTGAGAAGAGCAAGGCTTGCGGTTTGTGTAACCGTGCGAAACATGGCTAACCGCTTTCATTGTCGATGTGCTGCGATGCTGTTGCATATATTCGAGCGGAACACACTTCTTTTTTTTCTATAAGAGAGAGTTGGAAAACTCCAAGAATATTCGATTCCCTGCGACGACCGACCCGCAGCAGCTGGTGTGATGTGTAAAAGGGACGAAAACCCCACTGCAGGATATGGTTTGGAAAGTGGAAAATTGAGGAGGGGCTGGGCTGTAGTGATGAAAGCACGACATGTGGAGCACGGTTGTCTACTCCATGTATCTTCCTTCCATCGCTAGGTTACGCTTATGCAACGAAGGAATTTTCACCCAGCATTGAACGGAAAATGAGGCTTTTCACAAATGGGATAAAAAAGGGACACACCCGAAAACGTAAAAAAGAAAACAACTTAATTTGGTGCTCCTTTTCCCCCCATTCTCTGTCCAGTTGTGTAAGCTTGCGTTGTAATATTAAAGCGCTTGCAGCGTTCTTTACCGACAGTACATTGTTTGCCCTTTTTTTTGCGTATTCTTCCAATTTTCTTCGTCGCTTGTAATAAGCAGCGAAACGACAACAGGACGACGGAATCTGTGAGTCCTGGGAGAGAATTTTCCATACAGAAGTTTGTAGCTCCCGCTGAGTGTTTACGCTTCACGTTGTAGACGATCACACCGATACATAAACGCCCACCAACTCTTGTCTGTGTGTGTGTGTGTGTGTGTGTGGGAGATGCATCAAGAAGCACCGGGAAAGCTAAATGTATAAATAATTAAGCATCTTTTTTCTTTTTGTCATCTTGCAGGTATGTATCGATAAGGGTTATACATCGACCAAACTGGACTGGCATGCATTTGTCCCGATTCACCTGACCGGCTAGGTAATTCCGATTGGAGTGCGTGAGTGCTACACTTAATGTTTTATTGTCCATTTAAATTGGTGATTTCTGATTGGACCCGTAGCGTAACCGATAAGCGCTCTAGGTCATCATATCGGTCACACAACCATCCGGCATAGGTTCAATTCTCGGTGGGAATTCCTGGTTTGAAGAAATTTGGTATGGGGCCCTTTTCCCACAATGCGATCTTAATCCCAATGTGTTATTATTGCATTTAAAACCTCTAAATTTTTTTTCCTATTACAATGTAACCATTTTTAACGAAATTACTTACTGTACGCTGACGCTGATGCTACCCACCTAAGGGAATGTAAAAAAAACCCATGAAAAACGCACACCCAGAAGGATTGGAAAAGTATAGGAGAAAACCTTGGATTGGGAGGGTAGAGAAGGTACAATATTTGTGTCTGTGTGTGTGGGTGGGTTGATGACGACAGATTCGTTTTTCGCTGGTTTGCGCTACCGATTGCGCTTTGAATAAGGCCGGAGGAGAAAAGTTTTGAAACGAACGGGAAACGGATGGGAAATGGCCCATAGAAGAAGATTTTTCGTCGTAAAGTGGCATCCCCAGCGGTAAGGGAAGAAGTATAGTGTTGTCGAAAGGGGCTGATTGGGGTGGTAGGGACAGGGGAGAGGGGGGGGGGTTGTATTCAAGGTAGTAATATAACGGAATAAATATGCTTTATGTACGTACGGCTGTTGAGCCTTATGTGCGGGGGAAAGCTAAACTTTTTCCAGCCGTACAACACACCAGCCGTTGTGCAATAGCGAGAGCACTGCAAGCGAGCGAGACGGAAACGCATGGAGACGAGTGAGAAGCAAAGAAGGAATGAAATAATAACAACAACAAAAAAAACTACAACCGAAGGCAGGGAAACGTAGCCCTCCGTTGCCTTGGGCCCGCCAGAGAAACAGCAAAGCGCAAAAAGGAAAAACAAATTCCCTCACTTGTTTTTCTCGCAGGACTGCCGTTTGCTGCTGCTACGTCCAACCGCACACACGCAATGTTGCGCGGCTTCTTGAGAGAAGGGGGAGGGAGGGGGGGGGGGTGGGATTTTTTTTGGTCCAGCGTTGCTTTTTTTGTGTTCTTCCCTCCATTCTATTCTGTTCTCGCTCCTCGCAGGCTGGACTTGCCCTTCCCGCGCCACACTGCATGGCGGCATCATTATGTATTCCCTCTACGATGGATTATTTTTAAACCTTCAACTACCGTGCCAACTCTGCTACCACCAGAGTTTTCTCGTTTCTTGTCGTTAGTGTTTATCATTTTGTTGGTTACGGTTTCAAACCGTCCTAGTGAGTGAAAACTCCAGAAGAAACCGTATATTAGGAAACAAAGCAAATAATATAAGCCCACGGAATCATTTATTTTTACATAAGAAAACAAAAAACAAACATACAACACAGGCAAAGCATGGCACCCGGATAAGGTGCCCTGTCACGGTCCGAATAAGGAAATGGCTCATAACCAATGTGAGTTGTACCGTAGTTTAAGTTGCAATTAGTTATAAGTAAAATATTGTACGACCTGTCCATTCTTTGTGAATAACAAAACATAAGCAAAGTTTGCGCATACAATTTGTATCGAAAAGAGATGGATGAAAAATTTTAACACGAAGGCGGATAAAATAATCGGGAAGAAAAAAAAACCAGCAAGTGTGTATATACATAAGGGGTGTTTTATAGGAGTTTTTTTAAACTGAATGTTCAGTTGGAACATTCCGTGAAAACCTTCTGTGCTAGAAGAATACGTGTGACAGTAAAGCCGAATCACTCTCCATACTTCAATCGTTTAGCTATTAGCCTTTGTGTATGTGTGTGAGTGGAATTTTCCAATTTTTCCTATGAATATAGTCCCATCGCGTCGCACTACAACTTCCGTTCAGAGTTGTGTCATTATTTGCGCACCGTGACCTTTCGCATCTTGCCCAACATTTTTTTTTATCGTAGTATCACCTTTAAATGGAAATGATACCAAAAGATACAGCAGATTGCACAGTGTGCATCAAATGCGGTAAGAAACGCAAGAGAAACAAATGCTTTGGCTGGAAATAAGGGGAATCAAAATGTAGGATCCTGGTCACGGCATCAAAAATGTTGCTTTTCTGCAGAAGGAAGCAGCAATTCCCGAAAATGTTTGGCCGCGCGCGCGCGTATGTGTGTGTGTGTCAGATTTTTTTTTTCTTTTCGGCTATTGCAGCGACAGCGAAAGTAAATAGAGTAGTGCATTTATCTACCACCATGACCAAACCAACACCCCAACCATGTGCACGATTCCATTCGCCTACTCGCTTGTGCATCGGTGCGCCCGCTATCATGTTTGCATTTATATATGTAGGTCTCGGTGTAGACAACACTAGCCGATTTCCTATACACATCCGCGACGGCATAAGCCGTGCTACTGCTGGGTGCACAATCCGCGTGTCGCTGCGGTCGCGTGCGCTGCATTGTCAATCTTGTCAGCAATGGTTCGTCCCGATCGTCCCGAAACGCAAAGCAGCAGCTGCTGCTGCATATATATATATATGTATATATATACACATGCATAAGAAAAGATAAAGGAAAGAGAAAGAGGGAGGGCAGAAAAGTGAGAAAGAGCAGTGTGTTGGGCATGCCGTTGCAGGCATTCGATGCCTAATTCGATTCGCCCTTTGCGTAGCACGATGCAACCGATATAAATAACTGCGGGCGGTGGCTGCGTATGCGTGTCTGTGCGTCACGACATGCGTTTATGTACCATTGAACGTCTCGTTTTCCGTCCTATCCGGCGCGAAATGCACACTGACGGATGCACTCGATGCGTTGCAGTTGCAGCAACAAAAAAGAAAACCATACATGCACACACACACACAAAGCACAACGAGCAAAAGTTGTTGCTTCACGTTCTTGCTCTCTTTCTATACCTTAGCGTTGTAGCGCTAGTAGAGTAGAAAAAAGAGTGGAAAGAGGAGGGGGGGGGGGAGAGGAGTGCTAGGATTGAGGTGTGAGGGGAAACTTTTCACACCGCGAACAGGTCTGGTCAACGGTCGGGTGAGCCTGCACCCGAACTCTGATGCAGTTGCGCCACATCACCTCCTATTCGTGGCCCGTGCATTTGCTGCCGGATGCAACCATTTGCAATAACCGTAGCATGGCAGCTTCCTGGGAAAATGTCTCATAATGTTTTTCCACTACTCAAATCAGCCTTCCTATTCTTTTTCACCCTTTAGTTGGCCCGTTTTTTTTTTATTTATTTGCGGGGTTTTGTGCAGTAGCGAATGGGGAGTTCCTATTCGGTGGAATGATTTGGCTGGCCGGTGGATCCTCCTTCAGAATTCTGTGCACCATGTGGCTGTGTGCGAGTCTGTGAAAACCACCGGCCGATGGGTTGATTTTCCTTCCTGCAAATGCAAACAAATGCACTTTCGCGTTGTATAGGTGTGTATGATGTGGGAAGAGTATTAGTTCAGCGGATGTTATATGAGACCCGTTTTCTATGTAGCTACTGCTCCTATTGATAGCACTAGACCGGACAGGCTCAACAAGGGTAACATCAGATATTTCACCGCACTAATTGGAAACGAATCCTTGCCCGGTGCTTTTGTTTCTAGCCGTGACTATCAGCGATCACAGTGCGAGGTATTCTGTCCCGTGAGTCTCATGGTTCTGCATCACCAGTTACTTTCATCACCTAGAGATAGTACGCACAAATCTATGTTGACATTTTATGCGCTTCTGATCCTTTACAAGGGTAATGTTAGATGTACGGGTTATATATCCTGGCACGGAACATTATGCAGAAAAAATTAAAGTAATAGTGAGTAGTGGAATGCATGCGAGAACTCGCGAAAGATTATAGGAAAATGGAGATGTAGGGAGAGATCCAAGATAAATCAATTTGCCAAATTCTGTGGACGTTGGATGATAACATCTGAGTGGGTTCTAGCTACCTTACATTTAGACGGTAGCTAATGCGCGACCATAGATGCAATGTACGGAGGCTTGTTAGTTATCGATATACCTGATGGCAATTGCGACTCTTGCGATTCGCTTAAAAAGTTCTCGCTTCCGAAACCTCTCTTGGGTATTATTGTACGATGCGTCAGTTGAGAATTTGCTATCATGGTTAATTTTGATATATTTGTGTACATGTATGTGTGTATCGAAGGTTCGGACTTAAGAAAAAAAAGAAAATAGTACGTGAGCGCCTGGACAGTGGCGAAAATATGGTGAGGGCGAGAACATTGAAGAATGTTATGTCATGTGGAAAAGGAGACCTTGTTTATGAACCTTCTGCAATGACTATCAAATTGTCTCATTCCAGTGCAGCATGGAAGAAACTAACTTCTTGGAACATTTTCAAAATAATATTTGGAATATATATAGTTAGAGCTACACGACTTGCAAAGTGCAATGAAACACAAACTAAAAACAAAACCTTCCACAGTTGTAGCCCATTCGTCTAAATTTACTGTACACGCCATATCCTGCTAATGTGGCGCGGAATTGCAAATGGTGATTGTTGTCTGATGTAACATGTGTTACGATAGAGTATCGCTCAAGGTCATTATATTGTCACCAATTTACCATCAATAGCCGCACATGTACCGGTCACTCATCATTGGTGCAAAAACTCGTGAATACAAACGTTGATTAGCATGTTGTGTTGCCGTATTTATTTCACATCAATCTGATGCCGTCTTTCGTGGCCGTTTTGTCGCCGAAGAAGTGCTGAAATTGTTACACAGCCTCGCTTATCGGTTTAATGTTTGCACTAAAAACAAACAAGAGTGATAACAAAGCAAAGGAAAAAAAACAAGAAAGCGAAACCATGTTTATAACTAGTTTATAAATCTAGTTGGTTGATTCGCATTACGGTGCACTCAGCAAACGCGTTGACCAGTACAACACCGGTGTATGGTTTGAATAACTTTTATTTATTTTATTTTCATCCCTCTCTGTAGTGAAAGGGAAATAATTACATCTTGAAGCATAGTTAAGTTGGAATGCATATCGTGTTTATTTCTTTTTTAAAAAATCACAATACTCTTGCTCTTTGTGCAAGCAAAAACCCCGATCGCATTTCTTGTTCGGTTGTTCGGCACTTAACAACCGTCAGCCTATTCTAGACGGCCACAGTGTGTACTCTCACCGTGCCACGAGGTCAACTGCTTTTAAAGAGAAAAAAGAAGAAACGAGAGCATAGGAGAAAGAAAGAGAAAGAGTTAGAACGATCAGTAATGATAGCACGCAACCCTAATGAAGAGGCAGCAGCTATTGAAAATCCGTGCCCGTGTTTTGGAACGCGCTTGTGCGCACACTTCACTCACACACGGTTGCATAAACGTTGTACTTTGTCGATGGAGAAAGGCAGTGAGAGAGCGAGCGATCTTGTGGTGTGGGAATCGTACACCTATCTCGTTCGCTAGCAGCTGTTTTTGCCGACGCCTGTTGGTTGGAGCCGTGGTCCATCACTTCGCTCACCCAAATCGGTCGTGCAGCGCTGCACCAGAAAAGGACACACGAACGTTGGTTCGGCTGCGTGCGACTTAAATTAGGCGAGACAACTCTATGACAGTTTGGCTAAAGATTTTTGTTAAAGGTAGGTTGCGTTAGTCAAACTGTTGTCAAACGGTCAGTGAACGTTTGCGTTATAATAAGCCGTTTGACATCCAATGATGACAGCATAGCATAGAGTTGACTTTTGTAGTAATTTTAGCGTACTTTTCTTTAAAACACTCATATTTGCTTGGGTAATATGACGTACAGTTTTCCTGCAGAAGAAATATAGCATATCAAGTTCTTGCAACTGATCTAGTCACTCAGTTCCGTAGGTACTCATTCTCACACAGTTTACCCCAAAGGTACTACATATCTACTGGTGACCTCGTTGCTGTAGTGCATCATTTCTAGAGTCCCTTCAGTCGTTGCATTCCAGTGGCAACCGTTGCCGGGGTGAGTTGTGTTCGTCTGGCACAGTCGGTTATCGACGCTACAGCACAATGTAGCACTGGAACCCCCGGCTTCCTGGCTGGCCCGTCCTGGAAACTGAAGAAAGGGAATAGGGAGAGAGCGAGAGAGAGAGAGAGAGAGAGAGAGAGAGAGAGAGAGAGAGAGTTTGTATAAGGTTAAACAAAAACAAAATCTAGAGAAAGTTCGCCTGGGTGGTAATCATCCATCGATTTGAAGACGAATCGATAGTTACGAAGCCGTACGGGATGTCGGATAATCAGAGGGCACTAGTTGGACCAAAGTCTCGGTGCATAGTTGGTGGACTTTCACCACCTAACCTTGCTTCCGTGCGCATCGTGCAAAACGTTTCCATCCACGCCAAAAGTGGTAGGGGGCAAAGGGCGAGGGCAGGGAAGATAGACGAGTACATTCAACCGACTTAACGTATTCGTCGCTCTGAACCAGGGCAGTGTATATGTAACAGACCTTCTGTTATATGTGTAGGCCATCGTCTTCTTGCTCTTTCACGGTTGTTTCGCCGTTCAAAGTGGTGGAATTTCAATTCCAGCTCGCTCAGAGTCACCATGAAATTGGAAACCGAGCGACTGTCACGTTTCCAAAGAAATTAAAATTGGTGTGCAATTTGTGGAGAACCTTGAACTGTGCAAAGATTTGTTGTTAATATGCCGGCTGCCTAATGGAATGCACATCGAATGCAAAGCGAAAGATATTCGAAACGATGATCTCAACCTAGAACTCGGCTCACAATGACGTTATCCGACTCGTTTAAAGCACTGCTCCAACAGACGTAGGGTTGGACCAATTTTATCGACCTCACCTTAGTCATCGTCGGCCTATACATCTGCAACCGCCATAGAAGCGCACAGCGGATGCACAGTGATCGGCAGTAGCGGCAACGCTCTATACTATCGACAGCTCCTTTTCAAGTTTGGTTGCTCCGTTCGTGTTACTTTGCTGTTACGCTCATACGTCTCGCATTTTATAGTCGCCATTTTATGGTCATTTTAATTAGAGTTCTTGGTGGTTTCGCCTGTAGCTTGCCGTTTTTGTTTTTTTTTGTTTTTCCCGTTGTCCGTACACGATCTGTTTCGTTTTTTTCTTGTTTCATTTGTCAGTGCGTTTGTGCTTACCAGGTACAGCGCGTGTGAGTTTGTTTTGTTAAGGTTAGGAATGGAGTGTGCTATACGTCACAGTACGTCACACGCTTAGCAACTAACCAACATGGTCGATGTCGATGCAAAGTCGAATGATTGAGCAGTGGAGAAGAAGCTGCGTTTATAATGAAGCGTTCTGCTCTTGATCGTTGCACGTATGCGTACCCTTCCTTCCACCTTACGACCCTGACTTCACTGTTGGTAGCGACTAAAGGCACTCTCGGATTAAATCATCACCTTACCACTCGTGGTGCGAAGCAAGTGATATAGAAGAGGATTGTTTTCGCCCATCCAACAGAAAATACCGAAATACCGAGTGCATGTGTTTGTGTGTGCGCGAATTGGAGAACGAATTAAGGGGATTTTTGTTTTCTCCGTTCGATGCCTTGCGGTGTGTGCGTGTGTTTTGTGAAGAAGAAACAGAAAAAATAGGTAAGGTGGGGAACAAACACGGCAAACTGAAGGAAAGCACCTGTGTGTACATTCGCGCACGTTATCAAGCGAAACGGATCTCGCAGCGAGGTAATGCGAGAACTTTTGCCGAGACCGTGGTACCGGTAAAACAGACACAAACACATACACCCTTAACGAGCGCGTAACAAGATCTGTCTCTCTCTCTCTCTCTCTCTCTGGGTTTTGCTATGTATCGATGGTAAATGCGTGCGAGCTCTGGTGAGAGTAGTAACCGCCGGAGAAGACATGAATGAAAAGCCGCAGCACCGTCGTCCGGGTGACTTGAATGAGTGTGGAGTCGGAGGTTTCTGCCTGGAACCAGTGCCGGGCAGACATCGTCTAAGCCAGTGAGTGCCCAGTGCACTCTCAGCGTTTGCCTTCGCTCTCTCCTGCTCACGTATCTCGTTCGCTCGCTCGCTCGCTCGCTTTGCCCTCGGTAAATCATATGCGAGCTCGCTTTGGGGGTGGGTGGTTTTGGGTCCGGGCCAGTCTTGGGCTACCGACTTCGATCCATTCCGGAACGGTGCAGCATTTGGTGTCGTGCGTTCGCGACATGCGACGGCCGGTGGTGCTTTCGCCGTGTACAATTCACTCACGACAGTGTGCTGAAGAAGTTGGTGTCGACGGTGTGGTAGAATCTCGGTTCACTTAAGGACACGGCCAGAAAGTGCAGCGCGATCGTGTCTTTATTTTCATTGTGTGCTTGGGAGTTGTAGGCATCAGCCAGCCAGTTTGGAACGTGACGATTTGTTCCACTGTTACGTTCTGTCCACACAGGAACCGGACGTGGCGTAGCAAGGAAGGTAGTACTATTTGAAGCATCAGCCCGTTAGCACATCTCCGTGTAATATACAGACAGACCCGATCGCGATTGTGTGCGCGCGTGTGTGCGTGGGTGTGTATGTCCTAGAAAGACGGTGAAAAACGGTGATACAACAGTAGTTTGCAAAAGAAAAGGAAGAAGAAAGCAAATATAGGATAGTGAGAAGAAGTGGCACCTAGTGGTTAGGGTTTTGCGAGAGGAGAAATAAAATAAAAAAGATAGAGCCCCGGAGTGCAGAAAGAGAAGCAACGGCATCAACCATTAGGCGTTTGCATTGGATGACAAATCGCCTGACGAGTGAGTGCGTGGTTTCGCTACAACCTAAAGCGACAGTGTCGACGCATCACCCGTCCGTGTTGTGTGCGGTGGTAAATGCGCTGTCAACCTGCTGTTATCGGGCCCTGATCAACTATCAAACGCCAGCCCAGCTGTAACTACTGTGTGAGAGCGTGAAAGAGAACGAGAGATCGCGAAAGAAAGAGAGAAAGAGAGAGAAAACACACACACACACACACATACAGAGTGTAGTGTACAATATAGTGGTGCACGTGAGCGACAGAGTGCTTTAGGCTGGTCGAACGTAATTTGGTGTGCGGTGTGCGTGCGTACCTAGTAGTGGTGTTTACTCCGATGTGGTAGACGTTTGTTGTTAGTAGGCGCAAGCGGGGGCACCGATCAATTTCCTTTCCCAGTCTGCTTCAATGAAGAACAAGCAGCAGCAACAACCGGCACCAAAGAAGCAGAAGAAGCAGCAGCAAACGCAGCGACAAGAGCAACCAGAAGAGCAGCAGCATCAGCAACAGCAACAGCAACAACAGCGACAGCGTACATCACCTACACGCTACTATCAGCAACAATATCAAGAACCGCAGCAAAAGAGGAGCCTGGACGATATCATGCTGAGCTCGTACTACATCTACGTGAGTAGCAAGCGCCATTCTCCTGGAGACCGTAACGCGTTGAGAAGCGAAGGGAAGGTTGAGGAATCTTCTGTATTTCGCCTCTGCCTCCATCTGACCGACTATGGCTGCAGAGGCATTTTTTGTCTTTCGTTTGCTCCAAACAATCCTCCAACAAAACTGTCCAGTTTGTGTGTGTGTGTGTGCGTGCGGGTTGCGAGGTTAGAGTGTTGGTCGACTTTACACAGTGTCTTCTTCGTTTTTCTGCCTTTGAGCTTACAACGTGGATGGTTGGTTGGTTGGTCGGAATCGAGGGGTTTGAAAATTGAGCTATGGGTGTGATGGAAGGGGAAGGGGGGTGAGGAGGATGGTGGTAGTAGAGAAGGTGTGATGACGCACAAGGTGTGTGGGTGGGTGGGTGGGTGGGTGGGTTGGTGGACGATAAGAATAGATTTGTGCGGCTGAAACAACAGATCTGTGTTAACAACAGCCTCGATGAGACTCATATAAGCGAAGAAGCAGAGACTAGCGGGACCAGCACACCAAACAAGATGATGTCGATCGGTATTTTTGCGAGGAATGTGAAATCACTTGTGAGCACCACCCTTGCCTCACGATTGTATTTGTGTAGTATTGATGCAAGGTGGCTGGGGGAAAGAGGGAAGGAGGAAGATCCCAGGTCAGTCCGCTTGGGTGGGGGAGGGAGGGAGGGGGGTCTGAAACGAGAGACCAGCAGCGGACATTGCTTGCGACGGCAAAATCATTCATATTATACTCCGCTTTCGAAGCAAGCGGACCACGACCACGAAACGCGAACGGAAATGCGAAGTGGCGGGTGGAAGTGGGACCACCTCGTCCCTATCCCCCCCCCCCCCCCTCACACTGTTTTCCCCACACGGTTGAGGGAAGCTTGAGGGGTTGTGTGGTGGTGCGGTGTGGAAATAAATCAAATAGGAGAGGGTGAACGGACCCGAACGATGCGAACCGGGCGAACGTGATTATCTCTTTCGCTGCTACGCTTCTCGTTTTCTGTATTCTTTTCGCCTTTACATACAAATATGTTGCTGTTGCTGCGGCCTGCATTTGATGTGGCTCGCAACCCCGCAACTCATCCACTGCAACCTCCCCATCGTCGCCATCCGCTTGTTCCATTGGATTTTGGCGGGGTGTTAGTGTTGGTGGTGGTGCGCTGGAATATTCCACTTCCCAACTGCTGCGAGCCGGTGACAGTGAGCAGAGCGGTGTTGGTAGGCTCGGATAGTATATCCGATTGCCGAATAGGATAGGGGAAGGTGTCGGGTATAGTGCGCTGGAACCGTCTTTCTACTGCGGATCACCTATCTGCCCTCTGTTAGGTCAGGTCCCGTGAACTGCACCTTGCGGAGGTAGCTCTGTTCTGGTTCTGGTGCCGGAACATATTTCTTTTTCTCTTTTATTCTCGTTGCTCTGGCGCTTTGGGAAGCTGGGAACCCGAGCGTCTTGCACCTCTCAGCGGTTCTGGAGCGTGCCTAAGCATACCTTCACGGATGCTATCATTCCGGTTGGGCGGCTATTCTTGAGCCGAGCGTTACCAATGCCGATCCAAACCACGCTACACCCAACATATCGCATTGGAAAAGTTAGCACAAACTTGGTGCTTATCGTTACCTGGTGTAAAAACAAAGAAGTCTTCCTACGCTGGTACCGTCCAAAAATAGGTGCATGAGTACAGCAGAGTAGGCAGTGACACCTATACACCACTTCTTCTACTGCGAGTCAGAGTGCGAGTTGAATCATATCGCATTTGCTTTTCGTGCGTTATAATGTCTTTGGACCTTCTCGTATCGTCCTCCATCGGTACAATGGCATATTGCCACTGACGTCATTGCCTTCAGCAAACCGATGGCGTGGGCACGGATAGCGAGCGAACCAACCGGGGCATTGGGACGATATTCAATTAGATACCGTTGTCCGTTTGGTGGTGAAGCAAATCGCACCGGGGAAATTGACCGGGCGGGCCGTGGACTCATTGGCCCGGTAGAACGAGGGCGACGTCAGCGGATTGGGAATGTTTCTGCACGCAGCTGGACAATTGGGAAGTCTCGTGAAACTTTGGAAACAAAATTATCTAAAGAACGAAAAAGGTGAGAATGGTGGTGATGAGGGGGTGGTTGGGAGGAGTGAAGGGAGTGAAGGGGGAGGGGGGAGGGGGGAGTGTTAGCGATTCTCTCAATTGCTATATTCTAAACGGGACCTGGTACGAATGTGCCACGCCACTAATAAATGCAATTGCTGTTGCGTCAAAATGGCGAACAATACCATCTCCGTTATCAAACGGCGATTTCATCCGTTGTTTAGTTTGCTAAAATTACTCTTTCTCTTTGCTGCAGTGAAACAAGGTCCTCAAACTTTGTTTTGTCTAACTCCAGCTTTAGTTCCACAGGATTCGCTGCTTGTTTGAATTTCTGTTACCTCCAAAGTATTGGAGATGTCCCACCTTCGATATGAGCGGATGCGAAATTGGAAAATTGCAATCAAAATGAGCTACTCGGCTTCCAATGATGTTACAAGCAGCTCCAATTATTTATAACCGAGGGAAATTAGGCTTCCCACTACCTCAGTAAATGATCTGTACGAGAAGCGTGACTTGGAATATTGGTAGGCTTCGGCGCGTAGGTGAATCAACCCCGGTTTTCGTGATACTGCTGTCTGTGTGTAGTTGTAGGGCTTTCGAATCTGCGAAAAGCTCTGTTCGCCGATGCGCCTTCCCTTACTCAACTAACTCCCGACCCCCCTCTCGTACACGAAAAGTTCCAGAAGATGGTTACCCTGTCAGCCGGCGGTGGTCATCGGTCGAAGCTTTTGTAAGGTTTTGTGTGGCACGGGCACCGTTGTGTCGTAAGCTGGTGTCTGTGTGTTAGGCTTCAGGCTTTTAATAACTGCACTTGCAGCCCAAGTACATCAGTGCGCATGATTGTGCTTGTGTGTATGTATGTGCATGTGTGTGTGTGTGAGTTTCCTCCGCTTGCGCGCCGTTAGAGATCTTCATCTGTGCGAGGCGGGGAGGCCTAGTTTGCTCCAGACAAAATGGGCTGCTCGAATGGTTCCGGTACCGTGCCGAAGCTTGCAGTTGGAGCACACACACAGACACACACACACACATCCATCTACACAAACACACACAGACGCAGCCGATCGCACGCACATAGGCACAGTTTGGGGAGGTTCGCGACTAGATCGAACCGCCCGGCATCGCGTTTGGGGGCGACCACCGTGCCCTAATCATATATGCACTCGAAACCGTGGGTCTGCTCGTCCGCTTCACGCTGCTTCACATTCTTTCGAACTGCCTCACGCTTCTCCCGCGCCCAATATGCGCCCTGTTCGCATCGGGTTTTTGGTACATATTTCAACGACGGTGTCCCAAACCGTCCCCCCCCCATCCCTCTCTCCTTTCTCTCTCTACTCTTCCCCCCCCCCTCTTTCGCCTCCCCGCCTCTCACAACCGCACCCTTCCTGCGTTTATGTGGGGTTGTTCGCATCGTTTCGCTGTGTTTTTTCCTTCCTCCTTCTTGTTGGGTAGCTGGTTCGAGTGGTTCGAACAAAGCACCGCGCGCTTAGGTGCGCCTGGGAGCGTTAAAGGGTAGGGCATGGAAGCGAGATTTTGTGGATCATCCGGGCTGGTATCTCCCTGTTTCACACGACCTTCTCTTCCGGGGTTTTCACATTGTCCGCTTCGCCTTCTTTACCATGGCAACACTCACTGCTATATGGCGATTGGGTTATTGCCTGAGATTGCTGAGCAAAGCCCTGTGCAAAGCTTGTCTTTCTATCCTCTGCTGCATCTTTCTCTCTCTCTCTCTCTCTCTCTCTCTCTCTCTCTCTCTCGTACACACATACAGCGACTCTTTTGCTCTTGTATTATGTGGTTATCTGTTCTCTACCTGCCTGTAGCGCGGAACCATCCTGCATCCTCGTTTGGGTCGCTGAGGTGGAAAAGTTTTGCATACTGTCTGTTATGTTTCTTTTTTCCTTTGCGGGACTTGAGACGCTATACGTATGCGCTACATTTTGCAACACAGCTTTTGCTCGCCGACTTTTGGGTTTTTGAGGCTCCGCTCCGAACGAATCTCCAAGCGTAACTGCAAAAGGCAACGCGTGAACCGAGACCGGGAAAAAGCTCACCGGGTAGGGTGAATGTTGGAAGCAAAACTAATGTACGTTAAAACGAGCAAGAAGAAATAGCGTTCGGTCCTACAGTGCCCGGCCGCGTGTGGTGATGACGGTGTGTCGTTAAAGTAGCAGCGGGCGCCCTTTTGGGATGCTATAGGTGTCGGACGCTAGGCGCGCACGCTCACCGGTCATTCCTGAGGTCTTGTTGCACCCCGCAACCCCGTGTATCAAGCGCGTTACGGTTCCCAGTGTTCTTCGCCGGTTGGAATGGTTTTGCAAATCGATTGCAAACGGCAGGGCAGAAAAGGTGGAAGCATCATCAAGGTGACTACACACCGTCAGGCTGACTAACAGCTAAACCTTCCCCGCATATGCCGTGCCCGATCGCCCTGGCAAATTGAATCCACCGGGCCCGTGTGTTTTCTTTCTATTCTTCTCGGCTCGGCTTTGTCTTGGCTGGGTTTTGTCGCAACGGTTTGGTGCTGTGAGCAGCTTTCGCACTCGCGCCCGTGTCCGATACACGACATCATCCCATCTGACCGACCGGTGGTACGTTTGGTGCCAAAACCGGGAATGGAAGGTAAAGGCTAGTTGTGGAAGAAGGTTGACGAGGGGAAGGGGGGGAGGGGTTTAGAATGGTGTGTGAGGCTTAGGTGAGGGAGATGAAAACCAACCATCCAGTCCTACTACTTTTGCTCCCTGCCCTCTGCAAACCCTGCCCAGCTCGGTTTGTGTGTGTGTGTGTGTATAAAGGTTTGAATTAATTATTGCCGAGTCGATTCGCAGCAACTTCTCCGTGCAAGTGCGCGCACACACGGAATCCAACGGCAAAGGGCGATGGGTGAAGGAGATGAACAGGCGGTGAAGATGCTTGTGTGTGTGTGTGTGTGGGGATAGCGATGAATGTAATGAGACTCCACACAGGCGGTGGTTCCTATGCATCACCGTCCGATCTCGCTCTCTGACGCGTTACCAACCGTGCCGTGCTGGAAACGAGACCCTATTAGCAGACCCTTTGCGCTGATGGGACCGTTGGAAATTTGACATTCGGTTTTGCGAGAGGTGTCTGTGGTGGTGCAGCGAGCTGAATCCGAGCAGATGCGTATAATGTAGGCGCAGGAGATGGTAAGCGAGCTAGACAGAGGGATAAACGCGAAGAAATGCGCATTCCGATGTAATTGAAGATCCGGTCTGTAGCGCTGTTCGATACAAACGCCGGAAAGCAATGCGGAAGAAGAAAAGCAGCACGGCAACAGCGATATCACATTCGTTGTACGAAACAGTGAATGCTTCGCACAAAACTTCCCAGACAGGTGCCAAGTTCGCTGCAATACCTGTTCGGCAGCATAAACCAGGGTGCTTTAATGTTTCGTTGACGTTCAGCTTTCTGTAGACAGATCTGTCAGTTTGCAGGTGGTGAAACTATTACTATTCGATTTTCCGTCAGATAACGCGCTCATTTGTTGCTGTTTCGTTCCGTGTACCATAAGCGAAACGTCAAGATGTCATCCGATACAGCGGAACGCTGATTATTCGGGCACCATTTTACTCGGTGTTGGATTATCCGGGCAGCTCCGTAATGACAGTTCCAAAGGTGATTTGACATATTCCTGAAGTGTTGATTAGTGCACCTATTGCATGGTTAAGGATCGATCCAATCAATTACAAATAGAATGGCGTTTTTAAAATTCAACAGCAAGATCGTTTATATATCACAGTTGCACAGTTGAACGCTGACTGTCTATTAACTCTTCACATGGCGCATTCGTTCTGCAGTTGTCCTGTGTTCCAAAATCGCCCAAATTTATGTGTCGCTGGTATCCTCGGGTGTGTTTGAAGCAAGTAAGGGAAGAAATTCAGCCCGATCACATCTATACTAGCCAATAAAGCAACTCTTTTGCACTGCACTCCTTCGTTCGATGTTTCTCTACAGCTTGCCCTGTCGGATTGCCTGTCTCCCTTTCGTCTTATCGCGTAGTACCGCTGTACACACCTGTACCGTGCACACACTGTTAGCGCTGTCGGCTGTCCTTGAACGATCAGCGGTGCGTCTTCAATTTCAGCTTTCCTCCTCACCAAGCATCCTCATTGCACTTCACCTTCTGGAGCTGGCTTCCCTCCCGAGTGTCCGAAAAATCCAGTTTTTTTTTGTTTTGTTTTGCGAACCCCTCTCCGACCGTGTACTGCCGTATCCTTGACTTGTGTTCCTCCACAGTACGGCAGCATGCACGCAGCAACATACACAAACATGTCCGTCAAATAAGAAGGTGAAAACTCGCATAAATCAACCACACGGGATAGTGTGTAGTGGCAGCGGTAGCCGACGAAAGCAGGCGGTGACTGGTTTCTTTGGATTTACGTAAATGTGTGTGTGTGTGTGCGCGCGCACGTCTGCTTGTGCGTGCGTGTGCGTGTGTACGTGTGTGTGCGTATGGGTGGACAGGAAGGGAGAGGGGGGGGGAGGGGGTTGGTGCATCAAAAAGAGGAGCTTTACCGGGAAACAGTGCGTACGAGCATGTGTTGGCCTCTCGCGCTCTCCCTTCCTTCCATACACCTCTTACACTTTTGTTTCCCCCTCCCCCTCCCCTTTCATGTGCTTTCCGGGCATGCACAAGAACGCGCACACATGACCTTACGAAAAATTTCGAGATAAGAGCGAAGGGCCTGTTCAAAATTGAAATCACGCTTCTTCCTCCTCGCCGGCGCACTGTGCCGCCACGTTCGGTGGGTTCAATATTGAAGCGAAACCGCTCGCCTGGTTCGTCCAAAAGTTTTGAAGGTTTGGGATTTGTGGGTCCAAGTTTTTTTTTTTGTTTTGCTCTTGCTCTGTGATTGTTTGCATTTTTCTTTGCTTCGATTTGTTGTGCGATGTGTTGTTTTCCGGTGCGATTTCTTTCTCGGGTTCCTCCGCAACCCTTACCACCGCCCCTTATGTTGCGCGCCCTCGCCCCCTTTGCCCTCAGTCGGTCGCATCTGGCTATTTAGTTGCTGCGGGGGCTTATCGGTTCGGTTCGGTGGACGAATGGATCACGTGGATAGTACCGGCAGCGGGAGAGAGAGAGAGGGTGGCGCGTGGAGGCGCGCACCAGTGGGTCTCGATGGTGGCGACGGCCATTTTGTGTGTGTTTCGGTCGCGCTCGGTTGTGCCATTAGTTTGCCATTTTGCTACCGCGCGTCGTCACTACGCCACTTGCGGCCCTTATTATTATTTTTTTTTGATTTTGCAAAACCGTCATGCTCCTTCCACCGTTGCGCGTGGAAAAGAGGGAGTGCGATGGTTGGGCGAGTGGGCTGTGGAAGCGTGTTACACTGTACCGATACGGTTAGGAGAAAAAAATATCGAGAGAGAGAGAGAGAGAGAGAGAGAACGAGGGTGACAGAGCGGCAGTGGTGGTTGGGAGGAGGGAAGGTTTTTGGAAGGTGGCGTGGGGTAGAAATGGAACAGAAAATGACGCGCGCGTGTACACAAACTTCAAGCGAATGTTAATATTTATAGGTACGTGCCGAGCGCATACTATCTTGCTTCACTCGTTGCCACCTCAACAACCCCCGGCCACAAGACCCGATCCCAGCGGGCCAGCAAAACGTTGCTTTTGTATCCGATGAACCTAGCGCCCTCTCTCCTTGAAACCCGGACGGCGACCATCGCGGGCCCCGTTTATCGCGTCCAAAAAGGGTCGCCGTTACCAAGCCATGTACAAAACCTTCCGTCGAGCTGCTACAACCAACCGCCCGGTGACAAGATGTACGAGGATTTTGTGTGTGTGTGTATGTGTGTGTGTGTGTGTGTGTGTGTGTGTATGTGGGTCAGGGGAAGTGGAGGGGAAGGGAGCGAATCAAACGAAAGAGAAGATTCATTTTGGGACCGTCTTCCTAAAACCCTTGCCTGGGACCTGGCAAGGTGACGAACGAGGAGAAAAAAGGAAACAGAAGGAGAAAGAGAGGTTGAGGGGCGAGAGAGGAATGAGAGGGAAGGACGAGATTTGACGGAGTAGGAAAGGAGGGAAAGGAGGGGAGGGGGAGTGGGGGTTTCTATCGGTCTGCTTCGGAACGCAAATAAATAAATTCTCCACCGTGGTGTGGTATCCAACCCGCCACCCGTGTGCGGCATGGAGTCAATGGAAAATTTGAAACAAGGGGAAAAAGAAACGAGGGAAGATGGAGGGGGGGAGGGGGCAAGAAGGGGGGGGGGTGATTAAGGAAGAAGCCAAACGCACGCACACATGCGCTGGGGGTACTTTATTTGATGCTAACCGATGACAAGCAGCGCTCGACAATCGGGCTCATGCTGCGTGTGAACACTTTACGGCAGCGAAAACGATCCACTGTGTAGGTAAGCGATTTAATGCAACAGATTGGCCGTGGTGTGATAGAAAAAGGTACGGGAGACGTGCAGAAGGTGGGAGGGTTGGGTGGGGAAGTAGTGGCATCAGATCTACATATCTGGTCACTTTAGTTTTGCAAGCAATTGTGGGGTGGGGTGGGGGGCTAAATTACATTGTTTGCTATTTTTACTGCGGTTACCTGTTAAGGGTTTATTAAGCGTTTATTAGGGAACATGCGATTAAGCAAGTGATAATGTAGGAAGTCCTTCGAAAAACAAAACAACAATTTCGAAATGACAGTTTCCATCGATATGACAGTTTCAAACGAAATGACAGTTTCAATCGAAATATGGCAGTTTCAATGACAGTAAAGTAAAACATAGCCGTGTGTTGAAAAATAACCTTCATCTATCATACATTCAACAGCAAACGGAGCGCATACTTATTATACGTGTTATACGCTTATCTATAAAGATCGGCAGTCGATCTTTAAGCATTTCGAAACAATCTTCCAAAATGCTAACAACTGGTAACACTGGTTGTCAGCGCGGTACTGACGCTAATTATGGCATGTTTTGCTCCAATTATGGCTGAATTATTTATGTTATAAAATTTGGTTTTTTTTTGGCGGAGGCTTTTTGCGTTTAGATTGAAAAATAAAAGCAAAACAAAAACATAGCTGAACACTAGGTGGATCGGTAGACATCAGCAGTTTTTATTTGTGTATGCGTTAAAAATCGCCTGCCACAAATTATCCATTCCCGTAAGGTACGAATTGAAATGCGAAGCGAGACCGAAACAGGGGAGGAAGAAGTAAAAGGAGAAGCCGCGGTCAGAGAAATGGTTCGGAGCGCGGTCTGTGAGGGTCAACTGAAGTCACACCGGTTTTGCTGTTGTTGTTGTTGTTGTTTTTTGGTTTACGCTTTTGCGGCAGAAGATGGGTAGATGGAAGGTGAAAAAAAAAGAGATTTAAAAGCCCAAAAGCAATCGGCAACAAAACATGGACGCGCTGAGAAACATAAACCCACATTAACACATACAAACAGATACACACGCAAGCACGTTGAACGCAGTGTTTGCGCCTGCAAACGGACACGCCAAAAACTAAAGAATGAGAAAACCTTCTCATCCCATCTTAAATCCCCACACTCTCCCTTTTCCACTGCCCACTGTCCATCCTCTGTGAGGGGGGGGGGGGGTTTGGGGGGTTTGGGCGGCGAAATGAGTGAAGCTAAAGGGGGAGAGTGGGGGTATAGGTTTAGTCGAGTTGTGTGTGTGTGTTTTTTTGTTGTTTTCTTTAAATGGCAGAGGCGAGTTGGAATGGAATTACCTCCGTTCGTTACTCACCGCCTGCCTGTTCTCCCACCCTGGGTGCCTCATTGGGGATGATCATCAGTTCGGTAGTTGGTAGCGGGTTGCATATTTTGAGAGCAATCCGCAACGCTTTTGCTGCGTCTCCTTTCTCCTTTCGCTTCGTTTTGTTTTGTTTTTTGTTTTGTTTTTTTTCCCCCCTTTGGTTTTCGTTTTCGCTCACCACACTCTCTTTCGTTGCTGCTGCTGCTGCTGCTTGCTCTCTGCATCCTTTGGCATCCGCGGGTTGGTGGTCGGCTTTATTTGCCTGCATTTAGGCGTACTACACACGTCGCATCACCGCTACCGCAAAGCCAATGGAAAGGATCCGATATGCCATGCCGTTGGTGTCGCAGGAGGAGACCGGGCGCGACAGGCGGTGGGAAGCAAGTGGGCATACAATAAAAACGAATCGCAGGAATGTGGTGGAAGTAACAGCATTGCTTTCATGCTGTATTATGATTATATGCTTAGTGATTATATGCTCGTACTTTTGCTGTTCCTGTTTTTTTGTGTGTGTGTGTGTGTGTAAGTGGCCTTTTGTGTGCCTGTTCTCCTGGTTGTCGCTGCTAAGGGAAAAGATGCTTTTATTTTTCCTTTATTCTTTCCCACATGCTGCGCGTGTGCTGGTGTGTGAGAGAGATGTTTCAGTGGATGTGTGCGGCTCCCGGAGAGTGTAGTCTGCCGCAAGCAAAAATTAAATCGATGCGATGCAAAGTGGCCATCGAGCGAACACACGTGCTTCCTTTCGGTGCGAAATGTGCGTGAGCCGCACGGGTTGCTCTCTGGTTGCGTGTGCGTGTGCGTGCGGCGGGTGAATTTTTATGCTCCGTTTATGCTACCGCAGCGTGAGTTTTTCCTTGTGGAATGAAAATGGTACCTCGGGACACATTTTTCTTCCCCCTCCCACCCGGAAACCACCCTTCCTTCCCATGCTGGCGACCCCTTCGCCTTCGTCATGCTCTCCTTTTGCTCTCTTTCCCACACACTCTTAGTTCTGGCTTCGCTTTGTATATCCTTGCGCGCCTGTAAGGGTAACCGGTAGCCAGTTTCTACCACAGCACGATCGGGCTGGGCGATACTTTACTGTTGCACACTTTAATCCAACCGTTGGAAAATTGTAACACATCTGTGACGCACCTGAAGCATCTTTTCCTTTGCCTTTGCGTTTAAAAGAAGGTTAGCTTAGGACGGGTTCAGGAGCGGTGAGCAGAGCAAAGGGCCAAAGGAGTGTGGAACCAGTCCGGACAAAGGCTGCAAAACGGGTGTTGTACGGGGTCGCAGCCAACAAGAATCCAACAAGACGTAAGGAAGAATGTATCCTTGATCATAACGAGGGGTGGAACGGAACATAGGAAGGGTGGGAGGGCGAGTGCTGGACGAATTTTCCTNTGTCTCACAGTATGTTGCGTATGTATCTGTGAAGAATTCTTTCTCCTTTCTCTCTTTACTGGCTGAATCCATTGCTTTCTCTCTCTCTCTCTCTCTCTCTCTCTCTCTTGCGCGCGCGTAAGAATGCTACCGAAAGATCCCTTAAAAAATGCATAAAGGAAATGAACTGTTAAACATATTTCTCGTTGCTCCTTCCTTGAATGGTTCAGATAAGTATACTCGCACGGTGGTACATAATGCTACTAAGAGAGAAACATAATCGCTCTCCCGCTCAAGCATACGGCTCTCACACTTCCTTTGCGAAACCCACTTACGCTCCGGCCGAACAATACAAACAAGGTGGTTCTTTTGAATAAAAATTAGAGCAACTAGCCAGCCACTGTGTCCGCTGCGTTTCCCTTGGCAAACGTGCCATCTCCTGTGTGCGCGTATATAAATATGGGTGTATCCGTGTGCTACAATGTAAATGGTACTAGTAAGGTGTGTCTGTGTGTGTGTGTGTAGTCAAAAAGGAAGAACAGAAAGGGCGGGTACGGGACGACAGAATCGGGAAGCCGGCTATGGCTCGCTGCGAGACCGACCTCATCATTCTTCTTGGAAAAGGCGGCCCGAAAGGAAACAGGATATACTTGTGTGCACCCGTTTCCAGCCGCTTTTCCGCCCCGGGTTTCGTCCCGCCGCACACCTTCCCGTGCCCGTTCGTACGTACGCAGGAAGCACAAACATGTGGTTTGTCGGTGTGTTGGTACGCTGCTGGTTGGGTCTTCTTGTTGATTTTGCTGCTTCCTTCTGCGCTTCATTGCCCGTCTTCCCCATGGGTTTACTGCTGTCCTTGATGTGTTGTTTTTTTTTTGGTTTGTTCTTGCCGTATATCCGTACAAAACCTTCATTATGTGCGTGAAGAAGGATGTCGTTATGCGTTTTTGGGATAGAAAACTCGGATCCTTTTTTTTCGTTTTCGCTACTCCACCTCTTCCCCCTCGCCCCCCCTCCAATCTGTTCCATCTGCTAAGTAACTAACTACGTTTTGATTCGCATCCATGGTGGCGTAGTTATCGTGCTTTATGGTTCTATTTTTTTGTTGTTGTTGTTCCGGAACCGTGAGCAATTCGTACATAATCACACCCGCGATTCACACCCCGGTGTTGTGTATGTGAGGGTGCGATGGGTGAGCACTACACTTTGACGAGAAAATCTCATCCTCTGCGCGCTCACTTGTCAAGTACCGGCAAACAGGCAGACCATTCGGTTTTTTTTTCTTTTCTTTTTTTTTGGATAAAAGATTCGCGAAACCACTACCCTTTTTGCCTGCGCTATTTCCCATCATGTGAGTAGGCACCAATTTCACAGTTTTTTGGAGAATTTTTGGAGAGTTTCTTGTTGTTGTCTGGCATGAGGATGCGTTTTGGGGGCCATTTTATAGAGCTGAACTCGCACACCGTTCTCTTGCTTACCGGAAGGTGCGTACATGCATACGCATCGCTCCCAAATGTAAGCATAACAGACGTGGAGAACGGACCGGAGCGAGTGTGGTAGCAAGGGCTATGTGGCCTAGGAACAATAGACCACGGATAGGCTATTAACTTCCCTCTCGAGGGGAATAAGCAAATATTTAATGCGTAAAAGGCGTCCCTCCATTCACACTTACGTACCCTGTGCGATACGTACCACTGCGTGTTAGTTTTCTCCAAGGATTTAACCTACGGTGACCATGTTCTTGTAAGGACAGATGGCCATCCGTATATTATGTAACCCCTGGTAGAGTAGTTGTATGTGTCCTGCTAATACTAGGCAACTGCTTCTGTCATAAACACATTTGACAGCTCACTGACAGCTGTCAATCTGAAGTGTACTACTATGATGATTTGGAATTTGATCGCGAATAAACGTATCGCCAGCAATTCTTGGTGAAAAGTCTACTAAGGTCGTGAACCTAAGGCGTTGGTTTCATTATTGCAAAGCAGATTGTGCGATTGGGCGAATGCGTGCGAGTGAAGGGGGAAGAAGCTGTTTAGAGTGAGTGTTTGACACACATAAAACGTCACCAGCGCCTAGTTGTTGCCCACACGTTGAGAGAGAGAAAAAAGGGGAAGAGAGAGAGAGAGAAAGAGAAGGTTTGGCGAGAGGGCTGTTGCTTATTTTTCTTTATTTAAGTTCTCCTTAACATGCATAGAGGTTCTTCCCTTATAAACCCACACGATAAAGAGAATATGCAGAGTGGTAACTTGCCTTGGGAGGGGTTTGCTACTGATTGTTATGTTTTTCACCATTTGCGGTAGCGATAACAACATGGCATAATCGCTGTGTGTGTGTGTGTATTTTCTGTATTGTAGACCTCCTCATGTGAGCAGCGGTTTTGTGTGGAGCTAATGGTAGACGGTGGAAGGTACGTGGGATTTATCGTGCAAGTCGTGTGCTGGAACCAATAACAAAACAAACAAAAAATCAGCACACCACAAACACAGTTAACATTGTGTGTAGCCAATATCATTGTACGAGCAAAAAAAAAACACTGGAAGAAAACACAAAAAAAAGGAAAACCCTCACGAACAGACACACTTGCGCAGTCAAGAATACAAAACAACACAACCAAAATCGCGTCCTCTTATTTCTCACTCGCTCGGCCGTTGCTTTCGCTGGCAATCTTTTCACCCACCTGCATCCATCCATCAACAAGGTCTGTACAAGCTCTCCGAGTTTAAGTGCGATGCGATGATGAAGGCGAACCAGACCACCGGAGAACGAAACTTAAACAACGTGAGCAGATTTTGCACGGTTTGAAGATTTGCATTGACGTTGTCGAAACTTTCGCTTTCAGTTTCGCTGTTCGTTTTCAGTTTTTATTGAACTGCGTGCAAATGCTCGGTTCATCAAGCCATAGGGACGCCATGTTGGAATTTGGAAGTGGCTGCAATTTACAACTGCAAACCAATTCATAAAAGCGGAAAGCACCAGATAGGGTAGAAAACGAGAAACGAATCCCGTTCAACACGGCACAGAACGGCGGTAAAAGATTTAATAAAAGCGATATAAAAATGATTCAACTAACGCTATAAAACGGCAGTTATCGGGTTGTTTGGTTTTTGTTTAACTCATTTTATCACCGTGCTTTGCCATGTGTTGCTTTCTTTCGTCGATAAAAAATCTTTAGTGGACTAGAGTTTTGTTTTTTCACCAAATATGGTCATCGGCTCTTTCCTTTTTTTTTAGCCCATCTGTCACGCGTTCTGGCTGTTTGCCTTCTCGTTGCGTTCCACGTATTTCTTGTCGATTTTGTATGATTGCTCACTCTTCTTCATCGCTTTCGGTTTCTTATTAGGGAGCATCTGCCTTTCCTCTTCGTTTATCTCTTTTCGCTCGGTGTGTGTACACATTACGCATTCAATCCATTTGACGTGACCGCGGCACTAAGCAAGGCGAGCGCAACTCCATGCTGCCGTTGTGTTGGTGAGTGAGCACGCGTGCGCGCGCGCTCGCTCGCTCACTGGCTCACTCACTCACTCGCACGCCATTCCATAAATCAACCATCCTCAGTGTTCCTTTCTGTTCCCTACGGTGTCCTGCTTCCATTCGCTCAGCAGGGGGGAAAGAGCAAGTCTTTTTTTTTCTTCTCCAAATTATTCTGCACATCGATTATCGAGGTTGATGAAAGATCGTTCATTTTGTTTCGTCTTAGGCAGGGAACAAAACGCAAAACAGGCAAAACAGGGAATGAAACGGGCAACTGAAGGCGCCACCATGTTTGAAACAAATTAGCCACTAATAACTGATAAGGCGAAATGTGTAGCTGCAAATGAGTGTATTTTAATCTACTCACCGGGTTAGATAAAGGTCAGGGAAATGGTTATGAAACATGAAATTATTACCGAGTGCTACCGATTTTATATCAAGCTGGTGACAGTTTTGCTCCTGTCAACTATAATGATAATAGCTTGCTAAGATCATACGTTTTTCTCGTGACATAGTACTGATCGTATGTAAAGATTGTTTTATGAAAATCTTCAAAATGGATACGTGTTAATTTGTTTGCTACCACAGCTTACAACATTCTTATCTGCTCTAGTGAAGCATAACACTAGAATTATCAAATAATTAATTTGCCAAGGGTATAAACCCTTGGGTATAAAGGTATAAGTCCCTGGAAAATGAAAGAGTTTAGCCCTGACGCCAATGTGTGACGGCCAAAACGTCACTGACTGCCACGGGACACGTAGAGTGGAGCTCAAGCCGCACAATCAAAACCAAAGGACCGTGGGTGTCTCTGTTGCTTAGGGAACTCATCAGCAGCTTTTCAATGTGCTACCGGTGCGTATTTACGCTGCCTTTATGGTTTGTTTTGATCGTACTAGATATTTCTCTCTCTGTGCGTGTTCCTCTCTTTCTCTATCCGTTACACACTCTCTTGCTCTCAATCACCAACACACATACACATACGCAATAAAATGAAACATCTCTCATATACAGTCGCCGCGTGTGCGGATAAGGACTGGAATGATATGGGGCTGCTCTTGTGCTGTATTGCTGTTTGCGGCGAACATGACCTTAAATGAAATGTGCGCTCGACGTGTAAGTGTGTATTTTTTCACACAAAACACACTCTTACGAACGCCTGTAGGGCTACGAATAATAATGACCATTAGCTTACGATGTACACTTTCGTGTGCTGTGGTTTTGTTGTTGCTACTCTTTTTTCGATCGAAGATGGTGGCGACCCACGGACCCCACCGGGGTATTTATATCACCGACGTTTCATGACAAACCAGGTACGGTTGCGTCGGTACTGTGAGTTAAACTATCGTTTATAGCATATTTACTGCGAAAACAATAGTTAAAGGCAGCTGTAATGAGACGATGAAATTGATTATGGTTGGGCGTATAAATCACTTGCGTCGTGTTACGAACGTCGTGTATACTTTTTTTAAAGAACTTGCCAACGGAAGGAATTGTTCATTTGGAACCTGTAATTCTGTAGCAAGGCTCTACCACAATAAGACACTTTTGCAACATTGTAACCTATCCAGACGGGCGTAAAGTATAGCTACTTTAGTTTGATAAAGGTGTGATACCATAGACACCGGAGCGGTACTGTCCGATGTTTGCAAGTGACGTAAATTGTCAGCCATTATCGTGGGGTAATTATGCTAATATTTGTGCTAGCTGTATTTGTGCGATCACTCTACAACACGGTTTCGTCCCCTTTCATTGTACTCGATATCCCCAATAGAAAACACCGCACCGCCTATCCTCTCGACGAACGCGTCGTCACCATTTCCGTCATGCGTAAATGCGTGTGTGTGTGTATGTGTGCTTGATTTTTTCGCAATGTCTTTTTATTGCGATTAAACCTTCCTTGTGAGTGGCTTCAGCTTTTTTGGGCTGCGACCCGACAGCAAATTCCGCATCAGCTCAGCCGATAGAACTGGTTCTATATATACAGTAGGCACCTTTTTGCCGAGTAGCGTACAGTGGCGCCCTCTCCCATCGTAGTTAACGCACTTAACGAAGTCATCGCTGCATATGACACATGCTACGTTATGCGTCGTTGTCTGCAAGAAGCAACCAGAACTCGTCACACGAGAGCCATCTTCAGCGGTCGCTCAGCGGTTGAAAGATTGGGCAGTGGGCCGCTATGTTTGGCGGTTTTGCGAACGCACACACTGTACACTGCGTCGTCTGGCTGGCTTTTGCTGGTACGGTGAGTGTCCGCGTTTGATTGTTGAGTAACGTCGGCTGACTCTCTCGCGTTCGCCTTATTTCCACGACCGACCGCTGGGAGCCGGAGTCGCGATAGAAGATGCGGTATCAGAAAATTGAAGACAAAGCTCTCCACGCTCATTTGCATCAGGTCGTCGCGCACCACAACATGTGGTGCAACTGGCAGTGCAGCACCTATCTCAAACGGCCTCGTGCGGCGGGGTGGTATGCATAGTCTCCACACCAATACAGCCGTAATCATTCGCACGGTGAGACTATTTAGTGTATCCGCATGTCCATCCACACAGGTTTGTGGTCTAGCGTTTGCTTAGTAGCACCGAGACCCCTTTTTCTTGGGTGTTCCCTAATTCGACGATCGGATAGTGGGTTTTTGTTGGCTGCGGGTTCGAGATTTGCCGCAATGGTACGCCCCGAGCATTGCTGATCAAGCTAATGATAACGATCCATAAATTTAATTGCCTAGTTTAACTGTTGGACTGGTGGTTTTCACAGCTGCGTTACATCCAATATTTGTTTCCGAGCTTGTCTAGCAGGCACGGTGGGTATATAAAACACAGATATAGGGTTGTAGTTACAATCAGTGGAGCAAAATATGTTTGTGACGCTGTTAGCCACACACTCAATCGCATTTACAATTCATACGACAACACTAGCAACAATGTGTGTGCGTTGCTGTCCGACAGAGGTACGGGTAATTCGAATTCCTCCGCACGGTTTTTGGTTCGTGTGGAATTTCGAAAGTCATGCCCATATGAACTCTAGGTTTTGGGTGACTCAAGAACTGATAAAGATTGTAGGGACCCAAAGTAAAGTGGTTGGTCAAGTTGATAGGTTGAAATGAAATTGTTCGTGTAGTCGACATTCAACGGTATTAGATAATATATAGCGTATTGGACATCTCTGAAAACCTAATCGAAATATCAAGAGTGGAGCTACTCTGTAAACTGATGAACTTGGCCCTAAAGAAATTCAACTGTTTTCGGGAATTATTAAGTTCTATTAAGTTATATTAAGTTCGAAGATTTAGGGTATAGAGTGGTTGGCGTCGTTTACATTAGGCTGCTTTTTGGAAACACATACAATGTTGCAAAAATTGGAATAGAACATCCACTTAAGAGATATAAACTCTGTCTTATATGGACGTCGATTTCTGAGCCAAATTTCTAGGGAAATTGGTTAGATATGTATGTAATAGTTGCTTTCAAATGATAATCTGTAACAGATCGGTCGATACAAGTGGGGTGTAGTCGACCTTGAGAACCATCATGTTTCTAGCTAATGGGTGCGATTTAATGATCGCCACCAGTGAATCTGGCAACACTGACGTAAACATTTAGCTAAAACTTCTACCAAACTCGACACTGTGATGTATCTAAAAATCTATTTCACAAGGCTCGAACGAACACATCGGATCGATTGTCTGAGAGCTTCGATTCGAACTGGGAAATGAGGAAGCACATCAAGATACGGATGTGCGAAAGAGCGCGCTTGATGCAAAGTAAGAAAGATATGCCTTACCGTTAATACTGCTCCCGTATGTGCGGTATGTCCGCACCCCCCTCCCATGGGAGAAGGGGAGGGTGGGTGTGGGGTGGATGGTGGTAGTTTGCTGAAGCACTCGAGCACCCCCCAAAAAACGGACTGTCGTGCGCTCTTTCGATGGGAAAATACGCGAAAAATGAATGGCAGAAAAGTGTGCTGTGTTAGCAACATTCTCTCACCAGCAGCATGACCTGGTGTGGTGCGGTCGCGCGTTTTTCTCTATCTGCACACACAAGAACACATACATCTACAACAAAATTCATCGAAATGATAGGGAAGAGGTAATAAGAGAGAAAGAGAGAATTGTAGAGGGAGTGAACAAGGGGTTGTGGAAAGAGATTGAGGGTTGTGGAAACACAGGAAAAGGGTATAAAAGCGGTGGTAAAAGATTGGACAACTTTCCAGCCTATATATATTGAGCGGTGGTGTCTTTTCCTGCTCGCACGCGTTCGTTCACTCCGGGTGGCAAATGTAGGCGAAATGGGACGTCAATTGATCCGTGTCGTGTGCATGCGCCCGTTGGTGGTGTATGTGTAGTGATTTTGAACTCCCGCACCAGGAATGCTCAAGTGACCAGCATGAATTTAGTTGCGCTCTGGCTTTCAACGCGTTCAACGCACCTGGCAGGCAACGGACATGCACACATGCGAAAATCCGCTGTAGACGAAGGAACAGGACACAGGCGCTAGTCTTGTTTCACACCTGTCAATATCCTGGTGGATAGAACTTATATAGAGTTTTGGTGATCAAACTGGCTAGTATTAATATCAGTGCGTTTTGGTTGTACTACCGGACGGAGTAGGAGTTCTGGAAATGGTAGATATGTAGCGCGAATAGAAGCACATTTGAAAGCAACTAAATGAGCGCCTAGATATTCCAGCCTATATCTATCTTTGCAAACCTTCACTATAGAAGACTGTTACGTGAGGGTTGTTCTCTATCTGTTGGAGTACTCTACCTCTGGAGAGGTACTCTACGTCCAGCAGGAACATTAAAAAGTTCGCTCTGTATTTCGTGAATCTTCTAGGCTAAATCTTCCTTGAATCTTCGAAGGACAACCATGATCGATAGGAATTTTCAGATGAGCGAGAAACCATGTTGAAAAACCGCACAGCGAAGCCAGCACATTCATATGCAATGTCCGCAGGATACAGGGATCGCTGTCATTTACGATTCTCGCGTCCTACACACATAAATAAAGATAGCTTGAACGAGCCAAAAAACTGCTACTATCCTCTCCTCCCCCCTCTCCTCCCCCCTCTCCCCCCCCCTCCATCCTATTCCCTTATCCCACACCTTTGCGAATTTTCATCTTCCCGCTGTGGGACGCTGTATCAGTGTTACGTCTTGTCTGCCATCACATGTACAAAGAGAGCGTGACATGGAGCCAGCCTCGTTGCCACGTCGTCGCGTTTAGAACACCGCTTAGCTTCTCCGGTGGGATGACAGGCGGCGAAATAGTGCCACCCCAAAAAAGGTCACCATTGCGCGGCTTATAACGGGTTCGGCGCTGTGTGTTAGTGTGTGCGCGCTTGTGATGCGGCAACCATCATGCACATCTGCATTGCCCCACACCTCACCCGATCCGAACAAGCTATATATTGGCTAAGCGATTGGCCGCCCAAAAAACAAAAAAAAAAAAAACAAAAAACGGGAAAAGCAGAAAAAAAGAAAAAGCAAGAACCGAAGGTGATGGTTGTTGCGAGAGATGGCGGGGCGCATGGGGTGAGGAATCCTACGAAAGAGTAATGAACGTGCACATCGCATCCATTCCCGGCCATTCCGCTATTACCCTTCGTCCAACGGGCTTGTTTTTCTTTTTCCTTTCGTTTTCTTTCTTTTTTTTTTTTTGGTGGGGACGCACGGTGTGTGGCGGCTATGACGGCCACAAATCGACCGAAAAGAAAGCGTATCGCCATTGCCGGCCGCCACCATCATCAACCATCTTGCCAATGTGTGTGTTGTTTGCCGCCGTCAGCCATATTGTTTCCGATTGTTGCCGACGATGACGGGCTCTGTGTGTTGTACGTACCGTTTCGGTAGTTTGTTGTTGCTTTCTTTTCAATACTCCGTTGGAATAGATTTGATTGTGGGGTAGGTAGGTAGGGGGGGTGGGGGGGTGTGGGGTGTGGAAGAAAAGCGAAGGGAGAAGTGGTTGTGGGGAGTGGGATAGAATTGTTTGTTCTATTGCATCCCCGCAACCATATCTGCATTGTACATTCTATTATCTCTCTTAATAGAAAACAAAACATAACAATATGGGAGCTACAGATGGCTTACCATTAACAGCTAGTCGCCCCGATCATGGTGAGGCAAAATAATTGTGCTGCCGTTAATGTGCGCTTCCATGTGTGCACACATTTTTATTGTGTTTTAATGTGCCCATGAGCGGGGCCGCAGAATGTAATAATATTTATTTATTTATGGTTTTTTTTTCCTCTGTTGTTGTTGCTTGTTTCCAATTCATCTCTCACGGTTTTCTCACGCGGATTGGTGACGATGTGTAACGATCAGCGCTGGTTGATTTGGTCGGTCGGAAAGGTAAAAAGAAGGAAGGAGAGAGGGAGAGAGAGAAGAGGAGAGATTGTGAGAGAGGGAAGCGATGTGCGGGTCTGGCAAAGAGCATGGAGATTTCAATTGCGCAAGAAGCAGGGAACAGTATGAACACGTGAAAGAGAGCGAAGCAAATGGGGCAAAGCGGGATGGCACGACCATGCCGTGTGTATGCCGACGTGTTTTCAGCGACGGGTGCGTGTGCGCTTCCGCTCCGATATTCTCCGATTTGTGTGTATAACCCAACTGAAAGGGGAAATTATAGTACGCGAATCATCTAACACGCACACAGTCACATTTATCGGTGCAGTTGGGCATTATGGTGTGCGTGTGTGGGTATATATGAATACATATACACATAGTGTGTGTATGTGTATTGGTGTGATTCTGTCGCGCTTATGTATGCAGGCATTTCGATAGAAGTGTATTAGGCAGTACGATTCAAGAGGTGCGTTTCATGATTTTTATATCGATGGTTTGAGCTGCGAAAAGAAATTGTTAACGCTCCCGGTAGTTGTTATTTTCTTATAGATTGTCTCATTTTCGCATACCATTTTGAGCTGCGCTTGATGCCGACCGTTGGGCAACATTAGTGTAGGTTGCCGTGAACAAGCGCCACTGACCAGACCAGACGGTCAATGCCGACGATAAGGTAGTGCGCTGGCGGACGACGCATGGCATACGCCTGCGTCTGGTTCTCTCGCTCTCATCGAGCCTTTCGCTCACGCTCGCGTACAGATGGCTGACAGCACCGCACGCAAAGCAGAGACAGATGGTGGTGAAACAAGAGCACTGAGAGAGTGAGAGAGAGAGAGAGAAAGAGAGAGAGAGAGAGAGAGAGCGCGTATATTGTTTAGCACTGTGTCTCGCGGCTGTTTGTGTTTGTGTAACGTTAGTCTCGTCGCGTGTGCGAGAAGAGAAGCTAGTCCAGAGTTTCAGTATCGCCTGTCAGTGACTACGACGAACGGACGAAAGGAATCGTTTTACACAGAGGCAACCCCATCATCTTCGTGTCACAATCAAACACAAACACTAAACGGCTGGAAGGCAGTAGATTTCAAGGCGAAAATTTTGCAGCGAGTGTTTTTCTTTTCATCGGCTGTGCGTTTTTTTTTTGTTGTACGGCGACATCTTTAAAAAACAAGTTCAAACTGCGCGGATAATCTCCTCCTCTGCCTGTATTTAGCATACAGTGCTGTGCCACACCAATCATCCATACTCGCCATTATTGGGGTGGTCGGTAGACACCAAATCAAACGTCAAGTGTGTGTATGCGTAGTGGTAGCGGGCGGCACAGTGCACGGTGTGAACGGTTTTTCATCTTTCCTATCCGTCGACTAGCGCCGTCGACCACGTTCCCGGAAAGAGAGCATCACCGTACGTCGGTTCTCCGTTTCTTCCGTACGGGCGCTGAAGCACGCGAAGGGAAGCCATGTTGTCCATACGGTAATAGAAGTGTTTGAAATTTTCGAGCAGTTGTTGGTAGCTGGGTGTGTGTGTGTGTGTGAGCGCGCGGCTTCGAATGAGCGGGAAAGAAAGAGACGGGACTTTGTGTTTTTGCGAATCAGTGCTGTGCAAGACGGTGCGAGTGACAGAGAATGAGCGCCATTTTTCTCTTCTCCCTTCTCATCCCCTACTCCGTTGATTACTGTTCCGATGTCAGTTGTGCTGTATGTCAAACACGCTTTGGGCTTAGAATATGGACGTACGGAATTCATGTTGATATATGTATATATTTTTACCGTATTGCGCGTAATAAAGCGATACTAGTAAGCTGGCTTAGTGGCCAAATTTTTTGCCACCATTTTCGTAGGGAATGAGCATGAGCCGGCTAAAAAAGTTTAGCAGATAAGCAACGAGGTTAGCCCGGCCTGGGTTAAAATCTCGACGGAACATTGTCTCCTGTAAATAGTACTGCTTGTTAAACTATGTGTAATTGCAAGCAAATTAGTGTGTATGTGTGTGTTTTTTGTTGTTGTTAAGAACGGTGTATTAGACTAGTTTGTTTGTTAACACGTAGCCGGATAGTCAATCCTTGCTACGGGGAGACACGATCTAAATGTGTTTTTGACATCTGGTTCTGCAATGTGTGGAACTGGCACCATTGCCACAGACACCAAACGCAAGCAACAGACAGTTCCAAACTTAATGTTAATCGGTGGGAAAATTACAGTCGCATTGCAGCTTGCATTACAGTCGTTTTTAATTCCTAAAAGAACTATCCCTCAAGAACAGTAAACTGCTCTTTGAGCTTGTAGCTTCCGTATTTGTATGGCAGCCATCCGTGGATTTAGATAACGACCAGTTCGATGCAAGTGCCACCAGTAGTGTGGATCGATGAGATAGTGCCGCACTCACTTCCTTCTGGGCAGTGTGTGGTATTTATTTCTTTCGCTCTAACCGGCTAAACGCTCACCAAATCAGAGCCTGCTTGCAGCTCTGTCTTGTGCTAGGTGTAATAAAAGAATAGAAATAGTGTATGTTATTGTCAACATGTTTTGGGAGGAAATATTATGCACTTTGCGTATCGTAACAAACCCTTGACAAACTCTACACGGTGGCTGTAAGAATACATTTGCAGTATTCGTAACAGGCCGCCATGATGGATTGTCGCTGTTGTTTTGTACGGCTCAACAAATGACCGATACACCGTCTCTATCGTGACGTTTTCGATTCTTAATCGTAACCGTTTCGTCACCCTGCAATGTTACGTATGCTACCCACAGAACAGCACCAGGTGTGTCTCCTTTTCGCTACATAACCATTAAACGGTACCGTTGTGTACAGTGTGTGCGTGTGTTTCAAATCTTTCCTCGTTGTCCTTTTTTTTTTGTATCACATTGCCATCGAGCATTTTCAGCTGGGGTTTTGCTCTGCATATGTATGTGTTTTATTATTTGGTTTCGCGTTTAGCGGAGGCATAATTAAATCGTGAGTTTATTGTAACATGCGTTTATAAATGCACCAAAGAAACAATCTCGCAAATGGGTTTTGGTAACAGAAACAAACGAACAAAATTTGCCACATTTTTGTGAATTTGCATGAGAACAACTGTGTGGCCATTAAACTTCTCGATTGACTGGCATACTGGATGTATTCCACCCTTTTTTTCTTTTTACATCCTACAAACTTTCTAACGGACAAATGCTTGCGGGCCCAGAGTACCATGAGGGTGTGCGAGTGGTATAGTGCTTGTTCTCAATCTTGCCATTATCTATCATTCTAACGTTCTCTGGTTTGCTTCTTTTTCTCCCTCTGTTTCTCTTTTATGCGGCTGCTTCCTTCCTTCCCATGGTCGCATGGTTGGTGTCGGGGCAAGCAGATGTCGGCCGGTACGCAGCTGCAGATGGCACCACAGACAACAATAGTACAACAAGTTGGCCAGGTCGACCAAACTGCATCACATCATCACCACGCGTCCCATCTTCTCCAGCAGCAACAGCAGCAGCAGCAGCAGCAGCAACAACAGCAACAGCAATCGCATCACCATCATCAGCCACACTTTAACAGCGGCAGTCAGCAGCATCATCAGCAGCCAGTGACAGCGGTGCTGGGCTCCCACCAGCAGCAGTCGTCTGCTGCTGCCGCGGCAGCAATTGCTGCTGCCCTTTGCGGTGCTGGCGGTGGCAACGGCGGCGGTGGTGGTGGCGGAGGTAGTGGTGGCAGTGGAAGTGGCAACGGTAGCAGTGGCGGCAGCGGTGGAAGTACTGTTAACAGTGTCGGCGGAGCAGGGACAGGAAGTGGTGGTGGAGGGGGAGGAGGAGGTGGAGGCAGTGGGGGCAATAATAACGGGGGAACGGGCAGCAGTGTCAATAGCAAGGGCTCCCTGGTGGATACGACACAGTCCACGGCGACTACGACAACGACGACAGCGGGAGCGGCGGTAGCGACGGCAACACCCAGTGCAACGCCCGCCCTGCATCTACCCATTCCTGTCGGTAACCTCCAGCAGCAGCAGCATCACTCCCATCACGTGCACCACCACCATAACAACAACAAGGATCAGGACTCGAACATGAGCACGGGATCGTCGCACAGTGATAAGGAGCCGGAAGCGATCATGAGCAGTCCGGTGGCAACCGCTCTTCCCGTCGTTACCACCCCAACGTCCGAGAAGGTGCCACGAACCGGCTCCGAACGAAAGCGAAAACGGAAGGCCCCGGACGATAACGGTGGCCCGGGTGGTGGAGGTGGTGGTGGTGGTGGTGGTGGTGGAACACTTGGAGGCGCAACGGGTGGGGGTCATTTTCGTGATAGTAGAGATAATATAAAGGGCCTGCGGTTGACGCTGCCGGCTCACAGTGATAATAAGAAGATAAAAGATTTTTTTTCTAAACACCCGGGGCTGTCGACGGTGGCCTCGCTTCGTGTGTCCAGTAGTAGTAGTAGCCCGTTGGTCGGTGGTGTGACATGCATCACCGCCATCACCACCCCGGCGGGTAGTGGTGCCAGCAGTGGTGCCGGCCACACCGGTGGCAACAACAATAATGCGCTCGGTGGTGGCGGCGTTACCGTTGCGGTCGGTGCGCTAGGAACTATATCCAATTCCCCGCATGTGGATCCGGGTGGCGGTGGGACCGTTGGATCCACCACCGGTCCCTCGCGGAAAAGTCCGAACCCGCAGCAACAGCAGCAGCAATCGCCCCACACGGGCGGTCAATATCCCATGTACCCCCCTAGTCCACAGACGCCACTGCTTTCGGTTGGCGCCAGCATCGGGAGCAATGGTAACAATAGCCACAATAATGCAGGCACACTGCAACCGACGGATATGTTTAGCAGTAGTCGAACGCAGCGGCAACAGCAGGCTGCAGCAGGTTCACCTTCGCCGACACCGTCATCGGTAGCGGCTAGCGGTGCCGGCAGCACCAACAACAACTCTTCCGTACAAGTTCCTCCATCCGTCTCGGCAGCCATTGCAGCGGCAGCGGCGGTAGAGGCGGCCAAAGCAGCCGCCGCAACGTCCACCCCCTCGGCAACGACGGTTCTGTCGCCGATCATCACTCCGCTGGTTAGTGCGACGGCCTCTACCGGTGTGGCCGGCTCGGGTGTGTCGTTACAGCAGCAGCAGCTACAGCAGTACCACCAACCGATCGTGCTGGTGGCGAACAATAGCAGCACCTCATCGATAATGCTCCAGAAACAACCGTCATCGGTCGGTTCGGCTGCCAACCAGCAGAAGCAAACCGCACATCAAGCTCAAGGTACGCAACAGCAGCAATCATCGTCTGCGGTATCGACGCAGCAGCAGCGTGACACACAGACACAGGCAACGATAGCATCCCAGCAGCAAACGTCGGTGCAGCAGCAACAGACCGGTCAGAACACGACACTACCAGGTAGTGCGTCGACGAACCACCAGCTGCAGTGTAACACGCCCACGTCAACAGTAGTCAGTAACAGCTGCAACACCGGCACTACCGACCATCACCATCGGGTCACACTGGTGTCGTGCAATACGAGCAGCAACAGCAGTAGTAATGGCGGTGTCGGTGGTACCGGTGCTACCGGTGGTGTCGGTGGCACGACGACGGGATCAACCACCCCTAGCGGGGAGCAGCCGAGCGGGATCGGTAGCACGAATAGCCCGCTGGTAACGACATCCGTTGCGACGTCGACGACGAGCAATAGTGCCGGTGGCGGTAACGGTGGCCAGAACAATAATTCCATTCTCCAGTTGCCGGGCGGTGCGGTCGTCACCACCACCAAGTCAATTGGGCAGAAGCTGCAACATCAGCAAACCACCTCCTCCACGAACACGACGCAAGGCGTTGGACAACAGCAGCAGCAAAGTGACAATAGCAACAACAACAACAACAACAACGGTAGCAACTTTGGTAGCAGCAAATTTGGGCAGCAGCAGCCGTTAACACCGACGACACCAACGACGACGACAACGCTCATGCTGACGAAGTTTGTGCAAACGGATCTGACGCAGGCGGACATTACCGAGCGGGACCACGACTTCGAAAGCAGTCGGACGCGGGTGGACGAACTTTCCCGGCTTTCGGACGAGCAGAAGTGTCAGCTGAACGTGCACCAGAAGGCGATCGAGCAGCACAAGAGCCAAATCAACAAATGTGTCGAGGTGGTGAAAAAGTTGCTCAAACAAAAGAGCAACATCGAGAAGAAGGAGGCACGCCAGAAATGTATGCAGAACCGGCTGCGGCTCGGCCAGTTTGTGACGCAGCGTGTGGGTGCCACCTTCCAGGAGAACTGGACCGATGGTTACGCCTTTCAGGAGCTGGCGAAGTAAGTACACTGACACTGTTGCATTTCTCTTGCCGTGAGATTAAATGTGAGATCCGATCAGGGTTAGAATGCATCACGAATGCGCAAACTAATCGTTATCTATCTCTCTCTCTCTCTATCTGCAATAGTCTTGCAGTGTGCATGTATTGCATAAAAAGAATTAATTATTCCCTAGATATATTAACTAAGACTCGCTTTACGTTTCGTTTTAGACGCCAGGAAGAAATCACTGCCGAGCGTGAGGAAATCGATCGCCAAAAGAAGCTGCTAATGAAGAAGCGACCCACAAACAGCGAGGGAGGCCGGAAACGTAACAATTCATCCGCGACCGGTGGTGGGTCGGGTGGAACCGGTGGTACCGGCGATAGAGGTGGCGGTGGTCCAGGCAGTACCGGCGTGGGCGCGGGAGCCGTTGTTGCGATGGGGAGCAGTAGTGTGGTCGGTGGCAGTGCCGGCAATGTTGTCGGTGGTGGAGGTAATTCGGCGCTGCATAATGGCAATGACAGTACCTTCCTGAAGCCGGACCCGGTTGTCAGCAGCAATAGCACGTTCACGCTGCAGGAGTACTACGAGTGTGACGAGATACTGAAGCTGCGCCAGAGCGCGCTCAAGAAGGAGGATGCTGATCTGCAGCTCGAGATGGAGAAGCTGGAGCGCGAACGCAATCTGCACATACGCGAGCTGAAGCGAATACACAACGAGGATCAGGTATGGGGGGAAACCGACGCCGGTTTCACCGCTTTTTAGGGGTTGTTGTATAACAGCTATATAAAGAATAACTTTTCGTTTTTTTTCCTCACCTCCTCGGGTATATAGTCACGCTTCAACAATCATCCGGTGCTGAACGATCGGTACCTGTTGCTGATGCTGCTCGGCAAGGGTGGCTTCTCTGAGGTGCACAAAGCGTTCGACCTGAAGGAGCAGCGGTACGTGGCGTGCAAGGTGCATCAGCTAAACAAAGACTGGAAGGAGGACAAGAAGGCGAACTACATCAAGTGCGTACCGGAGATGGGAGAATCCACACCCTAGATAAGCTGAACGCTAATATCTTCTCTCTGTGCTTTTTACACAGGCATGCGCTACGGGAGTACAACATACACAAGGCGCTCGACCATCCGCGGGTGGTGAAGCTGTACGACGTGTTTGAAATCGATGCCAATTCATTCTGCACCGTGCTGGAGTACTGCGACGGGCACGATCTGGACTTTTACCTAAAGCAGCACAAAACCATCCCGGAGAAGGAGGCACGATCGATCATAATGCAGGTGCGTAAAGGATGCGTGGCTGCCTTTTGTTTTACTTCTTCTCTGGCGTGAAGTACAGATCGTTGTTTTAATGCTGCTTGGTCCTTCTCTTAGGTCGTATCGGCCCTGAAGTATCTGAACGAGATCAAACCGCCGATCATACACTACGATCTGAAGCCGGGCAACATTCTGCTTACCGAGGGCAATGTGTGCGGTGAGATCAAAATTACCGACTTTGGTCTGTCGAAGGTGATGGACGAAGAGAATTATAACCCCGACCATGGTATGGACCTTACGTCACAAGGTGCTGGAACTTATTGGTGAGCAACGAAGCGCGCTGTGAGCCCTACCCGGCGGCGTGTGTGTCTGTGTGTGGGTGGTAGTCCACGATAGCGACAAAACTATTAAGTAGATCTCAATTAAGTAGCATTTATACCGACCGATATTTGACCGTGACATCACCACATTCGGGGTATTTCGGGATGTGTTACGTTAGCTATTAGCTTTTCTGCTTATTGCAATAGTTTGGGCGAGTGGTAACCATATTAGGTTTTGTTTTTATTGAATTTTTGTTTGGGATAGAAATTGATACATTATACTTTAGATTGGGGTTTAAGTGAAGATTAGTTTGAGGAATCGTTTCCATTCTGGCAAGCGGTGTATGTTTGTATGTTGCTGCAATTGCCATCAGGTATACTAATTCTATTGCTTTTCCTGTTTTTTTTTTACCCTTTTCCCTTCTGTCTGCTTCACGCTCTGTGTATCGTGTGGTGGTCAGGTATCTGCCACCGGAGTGCTTCGTTGTCGGCAAGAATCCACCGAAAATCTCGTCCAAGGTGGACGTCTGGAGCGTCGGCGTCATCTTTTACCAGTGTCTGTATGGTAAGAAACCGTTCGGTCACAACCAATCCCAGGCGACGATCCTGGAGGAGAATACAATCCTCAAAGCAACCGAGGTGCAGTTCGCCAACAAACCGACCGTATCTAATGAGGCGAAGGTAGGCTGATGTCCGCATACGAACTTTAATGTTGATCACGTTTCTAAAATGATCTGGTGCTTTTCTTCTACTTCAGAGCTTCATACGGGGCTGTCTCGCTTACCGCAAGGAGGACCGGATGGATGTGTTCGCACTGGCAAAGCACGAGTACCTGCAGCCACCTGTGTCGAAGCACAACCGGTCGTCTAATGCGCAGAACCAGCACGCCGGCGGACAGAACAGCAGCACCAGCGGTACCGGTGCCGGCGGTGGCGGTGGCGGCGGTGGTGGCGGTGGCGGAGGTTCCGGTGGGTCTNTATGGACCTTACGTCACAAGGTGCTGGAACTTATTGGTGAGCAACGAAGCGCGCTGTGAGCCCTACCCGGCGGCGTGTGTGTCTGTGTGTGGGTGGTAGTCCACGATAGCGACAAAACTATTAAGTAGATCTCAATTAAGTAGCATTTATACCGACCGATATTTGACCGTGACATCACCACATTCGGGGTATTTCGGGATGTGTTACGTTAGCTATTAGCTTTTCTGCTTATTGCAATAGTTTGGGCGAGTGGTAACCATATTAGGTTTTGTTTTTATTGAATTTTTGTTTGGGATAGAAATTGATACATTATACTTTAGATTGGGGTTTAAGTGAAGATTAGTTTGAGGAATCGTTTCCATTCTGGCAAGCGGTGTATGTTTGTATGTTGCTGCAATTGCCATCAGGTATACTAATTCTATTGCTTTTCCTGTTTTTTTTTACCCTTTTCCCTTCCGTCTGCTTCACGCTCTGTGTATCGTGTGGTGGTCAGGTATCTGCCACCGGAGTGCTTCGTTGTCGGCAAGAATCCACCGAAAATCTCGTCCAAGGTGGACGTCTGGAGTGTCGGCGTCATCTTTTACCAGTGTCTGTATGGTAAGAAACCGTTCGGTCACAACCAATCCCAGGCGACGATCCTGGAGGAGAATACAATCCTCAAAGCAACCGAGGTGCAGTTCGCCAACAAACCGACCGTATCTAATGAGGCGAAGGTAGGCTGATGTCCGCATACGAACTTTAATGTTGATCACGTTTCTAAAATGATCTGGTGCTTTTCTTCTACTTCAGAGCTTCATACGGGGCTGTCTCGCTTACCGCAAGGAGGACCGGATGGATGTGTTCGCACTGGCAAAGCACGAGTACCTGCAGCCACCTGTGTCGAAGCACAACCGGTCGTCTAATGCGCAGAACCAGCACGCCGGCGGACAGAACAGCAGCACCAGCGGTACCGGTGCCGGCGGTGGCGGTGGCGGCGGTGGTGGCGGTGGCGGAGGTTCCGGTGGGTCTGGCGGAGCCGGTGGTAATCAGGCCGGTCAGCAGACATCCTTTTCCACCGGCATGTTCGGCAACATGAACCAGTCCAGCTCGTCTTAGCTATTTTTCCACCACAGTACCGGTGTCAGCAGTAGGAAGGGTAGTATCCCACTTGGAGCAGCCGTGTCGACGACCTTCGGTACCGTCGCGTCCCCGATCTCACCATCCTCACCGTCGCCAGCTATCAGTACCACCACCATCGCATCCGCCGCCTCTGTCGCATGTTCCGTCAGCACCACACAGCTCCTATCCACTGTGCAGCCCAACAAAAGTGCACTCAAGCTTGCGGGTGGTGGTGGTGGTGAAGTGCACCGATCGGTACTGATGCCACCGGCACCACTGGTACCACCTCCACCACCCCCACCACCACCCACCATCAGCAGCAATCGAGTGATTGCGATCACGAACGGCGTTGACACTAATACGCAGCCGACCCGAAACGATCGTATTGTGCTGATGACAGCAACAGAAACTACCACCACCAGCTTGTCTATTTCGATTAATACTGCTACTACTACTACGGCTGCTAGCAGCAGTACCACGGCTACCAGCTTTTTTAGCGTACACGCCAAGAAAGGCATCATCATTCCGTCACCACTAGCTGTCCGGACAAATGGTCGACGACTGTTGCACGCAACGGACGAACTTCTGCCCGCCAGTGTGGTGTCATCGTTCAACCACAAAGCAGCCGCAGCACCGTCTAGATGTGGCCGAAAAAGTATCATCATAAAGCAGCAGCAGCAGCAACAACAGCAACAACAGCAACAACAACATTCGCAGACAGGTCATCATCTCAACTCCAACAATCAATCGCTACTGTTGCGCCGTCAAACGGACCCGAATAAGCAACAGCACCACCAACAGTTGCTACAGTTCCAACCGCTGCCGAATCCACTGCCAAACCATTACAGCAACGTCGGCGTCGGTGGTGGTGGCAACCCGCGCAATGGTTACCCCAATGCCGGCACTAGCGTGCTACTGCAGTGCAACAACCACATCAATCAAATGGGCATATCCGTGGCGAAGGGCGCTAAACGGCAGCAACAACATCTGCTGCTGCTGCGTGGTGGAGGAGCGAGCAGCGGCGAGGCGGGCGGTGGATCGTTCGGTAGAACTGTTACGGCCGGCCTTAGTTCTACCATCAGCAACAATCTGTTGCTACTACCGCCGACCCATACAACGCCATCCTCCTCATCGCCCCCGGCCTCGTCCTCGTCGTCTTCTTCCTCGATCGTGGCAGCAACGGCGGCAGCTGCCGCGGCTGCAGCTGCTCATGCATTGCTTGCCGGGCGACGACACTGGCGCAACGATTAGCGACTGCTTGTGGCAAAACACCACCGCACGGTGACATGCGTGTGTATGTATGTGTTCGTGGCTGTGTGTTTGTGTGTATGTGTGCATGTGCGTGTGAAAGAGAGCACGGTATCACACCAGAAGAAAAAGGTATCACCCTCATTCAAACTGCAACTCTCCGGCACAATATATTGCTAGCGAGCTTAGAACTTCGAAGTTAGGAAATTACACACATTCCCCCTTATGGTAAATCACACAACCGCACATACACACACACCGCACATCACACACCACATACAATATCGGCACACATATACACACCGAGAGACATATACCGGCGATAGATCATATAAATTCTGTCGAAGTCGTCAGGGAACAGTACGATCTGGGCATCAAACATATTGGTAGGACGCGCAACATGAGGGACCTATCATGAGTCCCTCACAAATTACTATTACTATTAAATGACGGATAGGCGATTTTAGCGATTCTGTACGTTTAGAAATACCATCCGTTGGTAAAAATGTACATATGTTTAGTTTTGCTTGCGGCATATGACACTCTCTAGGGCAATAGGTGTTCGTTACATGACCCGCACTATTATCACTTTGTGTAGCTCCCGAGCCTCTGCTCTGCTTCTTCCCACTTATCCTGCCAAGTCAAGCCGCGGCACTGCTCGACCGGTCACGGATTGTACGGGGTAGCTACGGCTCTACCGTTCTCCGGTTGTGTACATCGTTCGCAGTTATTGTCTGCGCAAGCAACACATGCATTAAGTGGGCGATAGTTTCTATCACCCGTCGCCAAGCGCCTTTTAGTGCCAAAAACAGAAGAACAAACAAAATCAAAACAACCGAAACTGGTAACCATTTCCTACCGCTACCATCCTGTGATACTGCGAGCAAGGGACACTAGAAAAAGATGAAGCGAAATTCGGAGCACGCATCTGGGAGTAGTTTTCTATAATTTCATTTTAGTTTCATTGTATTGCATTTCCGATTTATGTTTTTTTTTTACAACGAAACACTCGCATTCGTTAACAGAGTTAGGCCGTACAAATAGTTCAGTTGGTATGTACGAAACCGTCACTTGGCTGTCGTACAGTAGGGTACTGGTATGGTAGACGTGAGCAATACAACGGCAGAATCAAATAAGGAGGTACGTTTTAAAAATTTGGATTAGCCAAATGGATTGTAGAGCGGAAATTTTATGTTTTCAAAGATACATCTCTTGCGACGTGTTTATAAAATTTCATAAAAATGATTGCTAGCAATTATAAATATGTTTTTAAACGATCGTACTTTTCTGTTTGCTCATTACAATTGTCATTTTATTTAACTTGATTGGCTATCTACACGGTAGATAGTATGCGCTTTTTAAGTTTGTGGTTTTAACGTTTGCGTGCGTTTAGTTCCCGCTGAACTAATCGGGTTTCTATTGATGGGTTTCACATGGAAGAAATATGTTACACGCGCGGCTTGCCAAGATTAACTGTTTTCCGTTACACCCGGTTTATGAGAATGCGCTGCATTAGGTACAGCTCAGCGACCACGCCTAAGTCTATTGAGTAATGTGGTCTCGTAACAGCCAATGCTGACCTGGGCATCTTGGATTTAATTTCGACAGCTGGGCGCCCTTGGCTATGCGTGGGTTGTTTCGCGAAGCAAATTGTACGGTGGATAGCATACATTGCATTGTCATTTCCTTTTTAGTACTATTCCAAGAGCTGCCAAAATCTTTTAAATTCGAGGCCGTGCATATTCAATAGACTTTGGACTGCACGCAAAAAGTAATGCAAGTGGTTGGTGCGAACGAATAGCAAATTTGAGTGCGAAAGCAAACGATATCAGAGTAAGTTGCTGCTGGGCGATATGGCGAATAGACGCAGAACTTCGGCGGGAATCGAGAAGCTGCACACCGTATCCTGAATGCAGTCGAGGGTGTGTAAAAGCGAGAAAGCTCTAGATAGAAAGAAAAAGAGACAGAGAGAAAGAGAGAACGAGAGCGGGAGAGATAGTAAAAAAGAAACTAGAAAGAGAGAATTAAAAACGATTTGAGTTCATACAACTGTACAGGATGTGTAAGGAACGGTTAGTTTGTAAGGATTAAATTTAACGACAAATAACTACTCGGATGAAATTAGGGTTTTGTAAAAAAAAAACAACAAAATAGACACTCACACAAATACACACAAGGGCAATTGACAGCAGCCTAGGGAGCCAAATGGAAATAGCCGATCCCTTCCTTCGCCACCCACGCCACCCTCGCCCTGAAAATATATCCTAAAATGTACAGATTATTAATATTAAAGTCGAGGTATGAAACGAATTAGCGGGAAAATGTGGTGCATATTTATCATCTGCAGGGTGATACAAAGGAGATACAAATAGAAATGCAAAACAATGAGATGGGGGAGAGAAAGAGAGAGAGAGAGAGAGAGAGAGAGAACGAGAATATAACAACAAACGCCTACACCAGACATACTTTTAGCTGCAAAGTAAAAGATGAGAATGGGCCTGTTCGCACGATGCAAATCTTTGACTGCGAATCATACCAATGCTAACACAAACATATGAAATAAAAAAAAAAAACATTCGAGTGTGTTTTCGCGTTTAAACGATACACAGCTTTTTGGCAGTTGAATTCTCCGGTGCAAACAATTTTTGTTAGAACACTCTATATCAAGTAACCATTGGAATAATGATCGTCAAGGCAGCTGTCAAAAGATTGCATTCAGGCAAAGATTTGTGTTAATCCACCAAAGCTGGCCACCAATACATGCAATAAAAGATTTGCCATGTTTCTAAAAATCGTGCAGGAATTGTATCGTGTGAACAAGCCTAATGAGTTATTCGTTAATGCTTTAGTTTATATCCTTGTTGTAAATATTAAACTAAATTGCTGCAAACTAGTGAAGCTGCACGTGTGCGTTCCCGCGCGTTTCCTTCCAATTAGAGAGCAAAACGGAAGATTCCCTTGCCAGCTGAGGTGGCATGTTTAGTGTGGGGAGGGGGGAGGGGGGGGGGCTATATTGTTTAAACCTAATATTCAATGGCGCATTATCGGCGTCCCGAAGTCGAAGAATAGGAGTAGAAGAGAGAAAGGAAGGGGGGGGGGGGGGGTTAGGATGAATAGGATACATGGGAGGTATGACAGTTGTACGGATTTTCCACCTTCGTGTCCGTTGCGCGCTTCGCTACGAAGTCCTTCCGTTTTTGTGAATGGCTCAAACGAACGTTAACACATTGACGGCCGATCATGGCCGTCAAAATGCTAATATGGGTCAAGCGTGTGCAAGCTGCAAACCGTATGCAAACTTCAGCCGCAAATGTCGTTTGTTGCTTTGCACGTCATTCAGTAGTAGTAAAAAACAAAACAAAACAAAACAAAAAAACTAAACGTTCATCATGATAGCGATTATCTGTCCCCGTCTAGGCGTTGTTTCACCCTACAGTCAAGACCAATTCCAATCCAAGAAATTCAATTGTACAGCCAAAAAGCAGAGGAGCTCGTTCCTGCGCTGCTCATAGTCGTTGCAATCTTCCTAAAGAAACAATATAAACGCAGAGATCACATCAAGCAATCGGCAAGCGTGACATAGGGAAAACGTTTCTCTACGCAACGCCTAGCAAGAGGAGCAACGGTCTAACTCTCGATCTAGCTCCGGTGTAAGCAAGCAATGTAATAGAGGAAACAAAACTGGGAGCACAACATTGTTTTGTTTATGTTTGTACTTTGTGTAATTGAGATGCGATAGGCTGGCCTTATTGCTGCGAAGAAGAACCATACTTGGAACAATTCCTTGTTTCAACGATACGTTGATTAGATGCAAATAGTCGTGTAGTAGAAGCAATAGGATTGAAATTCCCATTTAACACAGGTGTTGCTTTAGTTGATTAGGTAACGCATTGCTAATCAGCCTGGCTTTAAAACAGGCGGTTGGAACAACGGAACTAATATCCTGGCAGCTCAATAATTTGATCAACACTGTGTTTGATAGTTCATTGCTTGTACATAGCAGAAAGCGATGATTAGGTGGGAACACGGAAAGACAATGTAACACAGCAACACGGTAATGTTCACGTCACACATACACATAGACACGGTACACGGGTCGCGAGTGATCTCTTATCCCATTTTCTCTTCTCATCCCTTCAAAGGATGCTTAAGGGTGTGTTGTCTTTCTTGAAAAAAAAACACACACACACATACAACACACATAATCAAAGACGGAAATCAAATTGCTAGACCGACCCACACACACACACACGTGCAATTTCTGCATGGGACGTACAGAAAATAATCCCACAGGAAAAGCACTAAATAGAAGGAGAGTCAAACAAAAACAAAACTAAACTAAACAAAAACAAAAAAAAACGTAAATCCCCACAGAACAACATGCTCATTTACCTTAGTGAATAACATTTCCAAATTTTCATGGTTTGCTACCAAACGAAACGAACACATGCACACACAGCGTAATGATGTGGACGTAGGTAAAAAAACAAACAAACAAACAAACAAACAAATCATTCTAAAATAAAATCAATGACATATACGTATGTGCGCGGGTGTGTGTGTGTGTGTGTTTGTGATCGAACAGAATCTGCAGACCAGAGGATAAACTAGGGTGGAAGAAGGATAGAGCTGTTTAGAGGTGTAGAGGTGGGGGCTACACCACCCTTACTTACCTTAGGAGTTTGGGGATAAAAGGGCCAACGTATAGGATGTAAAACACAAGCGTCCCTTCACTCAATGGTGAGCCAAAGGCACACATACACAAAAAAAACACACACACTCTCTAAGGTAGGACCAGTCAACGGTGCATTGAGGCACCATTAGCAAACAGTGTTTGTGAAATTATACTAGTGTGTCCCATAGTCCTGTAGAGCTGTGATCATGGGAAATCGAAGGAATAATATTGGGAATCGAACAGCGGCTCCTCGGTAGGAAGTTGTGTTTAGGGATGATATTGTTTTCTTCAGAGCACGTTTTATACCAGTGCGCTGTTGTTCCACTAGCTGCGGCACGTTCATAGTGTACGCGTTCTTAGCAGAGAACTGCCCGGGAAGATACACCAATAGCAAAGAGCACACCTACGTTTGCACATGAGTCAAAACATTAAACCAATCCTAGTGCGGGACGTTGACGTTGCGTGTATGTTGTAAACAGCGAAGGCTAAGGGAGGCTTCAGTTAAGGTGGTGCGCAGGTTATATAGATGCATTATGTCTAGGGTAGGCATCAGCAAGCGATGGGATAGGCGAGCGACAAACCGACAAGAAATAGACGTAGACGAAAGACGAAGGAAGAAAAACAAAAACATCAAGGCTAAAGAAATTATGGTAATGATAAATAAAATATTAATCTAGCAACCTATTACCGCATCGAGAGAGGGGGTGACGAAGGCTGTAGCAATTCCCTTTCTCCTCTCCCCCCCCCCCCCCCCCCCCCCCCCCCCCCCTCACAGGCGCGTGTGCTCACGCTAGACAGTTGAATGTTAAATCACGCTGTAATATCGCGCCACGGGGAGAGTGGAATAGCAACAGGGAGGTGGGATCAGCAATGCGCAGGACGGGGTGGGATCGATGGTGTGCCGTGTGCTGGAAATGAAGGCAACGTATAGAAAGCAAAACACAGAACGAAGCAAAATAATTAGTAAGGCTGGCAAACCGATAGAAGAAACAAAAGAGGAAGAGAGAGAGAGAGAGAGAGAGAGAGAGAGAGAGAGAGAGAGAGAGAGAAAAAACAATACGCCCCCAGCAGCAAACCAAGGCGGTGGTGTGAAACGTAGGGCGGGTGGAAGGAAGGAAGAAGCAAAAAACATTTAATAAATTTAAAGTAATAAATATAATTAAAAAAGGAACTATTGATTAATGAAGAAAATAAAACAAACAAACAAAAAACACCCCCCCCCCCCCCAACCCAACAGACACACAAACACAACGACACCACATAACACACACACACACGCAAGCGCAAGGATACAAGAAAGCAACAAAAAAAAAAGCGAATACAGATAAATAATTATAATAAATTATTTAAGATATGAAAAATCTTCTACATGTAATAATTATTATTAAAAAATTGAAATAAAAAAATAAATATTTAAAAAATACCAATCCGCGCGAAACGAAAAGGATAAAATCTGTCGCAATAGAAATGCAAAAAAAAACCTACATATCGAAGACTTGATTGTTTTCTTTTCTTTTTGTTTTTAACTTTTATGTACATTTGTGGTGCTGTTTGGGTTTTGGTTGCTGCTGTTGTTACAAAACGCCAGTTACAGTTTATTGTTCTCAAACTGGGGGGTAAACGTACCCAACGGAGTGGGTGTGCAGCCATCCTGGGGGTTGTATACGTTTGTTTTATTTTTTAAATCGCTGTCGTTTCAATTAAACCATTAGCATCCGTGTGGCTATATATGTGTGGCTAACAGGTGCCGAAGGCACTTGTGGCGTCACCACGCTGTAGCAACGTTTGACATTGGATGCGTTCGAACGCGTACCGAATGCTTATCACGGATGCAGGGTTGTCTTGCCAGCTGGACATTATCAAATACATTTAGTACGCATGTTGTATGTTTTAATATATCTGCTTGACGGAAACCTGTTTGCATGTCCATTTTGTGGTTTTATATGAAAAAAAAAACGATTGCATTTACTATAATATATTTTATGATAACAGCGTAATGTCTTACTTAACTGACTAAAAGGTATCAACGGTATTGTTACGTAACGGCTGTTAAATTTAAATCCAAAGCACGGACAGTTCAGCATCTTCAAGTCGGCGAAGTTACTACAGCAAATAGTTGGAAAACATCGATACGGAAAAGATTAATAATCACGAAGCCACCAACAACAGCAACTTTTGTAATTCAATTGATTGTTCGATCCAAGACTTTATCTACAAGTTTACTTATGATGCGTTGCTGAAATGTCTGCCAATGCAACGAAGGAGAACGAGAATTTAAATTAATTATTTACAAGGTTTGTAAATAAATATGGAAATTGTTAATGAAATCATTAAACTGTAATTGTTTTTTTTTTAAATGTTATTATCGCAAAACAAAATTACTTCATCATTTAGAAAATAATAGAAAAAAAATTGATTTTGTGTGAATTTTGTATTTGAATTTTTGCTTACTATTCGAAATGGCACTGCGTAGAGTGTTTGCCTCAAAGCATACTCTTGGTTGTTGCTATTATAAAATTAAGAAACATTTTGCTAGCAGTGGCTCTAAATACTTCTTTAAACATGCTACAGGCAGAATTGTACAGTTTTTATGTCCAAAGGTATGCAATTAAGGTTTGTTTCAGTAGCGCTATAATGCTAGCTAAAATTATGTTGGCATACTACTAGGAGCCAGCATCTATGGTCCAAGTGAGAGACACTATTTATACGTACAAATGTTGCGAGCAAAAATCTCAATATCTAGAAATACAGAAGATAGTGAAGAATTGAATTTAAAAATTATTTTGAACTTTATTAAAAAAAGGCGTTTTGTGCTGCTCAATATTTGAGTATATATTGTTTCCATCAGTGTCGAATTAAACCTTCCTAACAGCAATAAAGAAATGGAACCAAATAACTGCTCAAAAGCAAACGCAGCCGTGGCTGACGCGCACCGTTGGTAACGACATCCAACCCTGGGAAATCTCTCTTGTCGCCCTGGCAACTCGTACGCAAACGCACCGGCCACCGCGACTTGTCATTCTTATTGCTCTTCGCCAAGCATATAGCTGTCAAAACGATCTCTTGGCAAGGGATTCCTCTGTACCGTCTGCTGGCAAACGGGAGGCTGCAGTTGTGCTTACCTCCGTGTTGTGCTTCTCGTGTGCGTATGCGTGTTCGTGATAAGCCAGATTTGGTGCTGTTGTTGTTGTTGCTGTTGCTGTTGTTGCTTCCACTCACAAAGCTCACAAGCAATCAAACCGAGCTCGTCAGTGTGCGGTAAGTGGTTGTGATAAACCGTACAACAAAGCAAACACACCCACCGTGTGTGCTACGTGTTTGGGGCAGCGTGTGTGTGTCCCATCGCCGCGTAAGATAAGCACCACCACTCCGTCATACGCGCATTACACGCCAAGACACGGTCGGCTAGCGGTGTGTGCTAGTTCTGGGACGAGTGCCGGAGTAAAAGAAAATGGCCGTACCGCAGCGAACCGTCACCGTAATGGTGGCCCTGCTGGTCACGCTGGTCAGCGGCCACTCGGATACGACCAGCGTACATCTGACAAAGGACAACTTCCAGACGGAGCTCGATGGTAGCAGCTACTTCGTCATGTTCTACGCACCATGGTAAGTGTGTGGCCGCACTCGTTTCGGTGCTGTGATTTATTTTTAAACAACAAAAAAAAAACCCGGTTTAACTATTGGCGGGCCTGAGCTGCCGATGTTCTGCCCATCCGCTGCCGGATGATGCTAATCTGTTTCGGTACTCTCTTTTTATGGTTGCTGGTGTTACGCTTTGGCTTTCGTTTTTTTTTTCGTGGCGACTCCGAATGCCATAGGTGCGACTATTGCAAGAAGCTGGCCCCGGTCTGGGCCTCCTTAGCCGAGGCACGCAACGGTGAACCGGACGGACTGGTAAAGATTGGCCGGGTCGACTGTACGACCGATGGTGATCTCTGCACGCAGCACGACATCACCGGCTACCCGATGATGAAGCTTTTCCGGAAGGGCGCATCCGGTGGCGACAGTGGCACCAAGTACCGTGGCGCACGGGATCTCGCCCTGTTCAGCGCGTTCCTGGACGAGCAGCTGGCGGTAGCCGGCGACGACGGTACGAACGGCTCGACCGACGGGGAAGATGGATCCTCCCAGGAGGATGGTGGGCCGGACGCATCGCCCGCACCGGTGTCGCCGCTCACCGAGCTAACGGAGGACACGTTCGCGAAGCACGTGTCCAGCGGGAAGCACTTTGTCAAGTTCTACGCGCCCTGGTGCGGCCACTGTACGAAGCTGGCACCGACGTGGGAAGAGCTGGCGCGCAGCCTCGAGCACGAGCGGGACATACGCGTGTCGAAGATCGACTGCACGCAGTACCGGCCCATCTGCACCGACTTTGAGGTGAAGGGCTACCCGACGCTGCTCTGGATCGAGGATGGCAAAAAGATTGAAAAGTACACCGGACCGCGGACGCACGACGACCTGAAGCAGTACGTCGCCCGGATGGCGGGTGGGCTGAAGGAAACCGGCACCGACCCGGTACCGGACGAGCGGGCCGCAAAGAAGGAGGGCACGCTGGAGGGTGGCACCGAGCGGGACGACAATCGGTCGGTGGTGGTGCAGCTGAGCGACGGCGACTTTGCGCACACGATCGCCAAGGGCATCACGGTGGTTAAGTTTTATGCGCCGTGGTGCGGCCACTGTATGCGGCTTGCGCCGACCTGGGAGCAGCTGGCGGAGAAGCTGGCCGCCCGGGACGACGTCAAGATTGCCAAGGTCGACTGTACGGTGGACGCGAACAAGGAGCTGTGCGGCGAACAGGAGGTGAACGGCTATCCGACCGTCTTTCTGTACCGCGAGGGCGAAAAGGTCACCGAATACTTTGGCCACCGGTCGCTCGACGATCTGCACGAGTTTGTGATGCAACACCTGCAGGACAGTGGGCCGCACGATGAGCTGTAAAACGCCGCTACATGCTTGCTACACAAAATGGCCGACTAGATGACTAGGTAACCAGAAGATGGTGGAATCCGTTCCGTCGTGCTGCATTTACTCGTACTCGTACTGTTTTGCAGCTGAGTGGTCCGTCTTGAACATTTGTGTGTGTGTGTGTGCGCGTGTGTGTATGTGTGGGCGTGCGGGAAATTATTCTTCTTTAAACTTCAATAAAGTATGTTGCGCCTAGTATGAACGCCAACCGGGTACTGTTTTGCTGTTGCCATTTTTGGCAAAAGCTGGCTTATAAAATATCCTAAAGAAAATTGTAAAAAAATTCGACGTTCTAAACGTCCAAATGCATGGCGGGGGTGAACTCTTCGCGGAAGAAAAAAACGGTCGGGCGTTACTTCATGAATAAAACAAACAAAGATATTTCTTATGAAGCATGCGCTACGCAAAAAAACAAGCAATGTTTTTAAAATTTTCGCCATAACGTTAGCAAACCCTTTAAAAATGGCAAAAGCGCCATCTAGATGTCAGTGTAGGTAAACCTGCAGAATGCGTTACCAAGGCGTTACGCGTCAGATGAAGCGTTACGCGGGTGATTGCAATGAGCTAAAGGTTCTTTTGGAGTATTTGTTGCGCGGACTACGACTTGATTTGTTCGGTCCGGCATTCTACTGATAGCGGTGCCAGTCTTTCGCACGGTAGGACAGGTATCTAATCGCAGTTCCAGTTCCGTTTCCCCCGTACACAGGGATTTACTATCCAAACTAAGACAGAAAGTGGAAACACCTAGACGACCTAGGATGTTGTAGTTGATTACGGTATTAGAATGACTTCGTACCATTACTCAGAGTCGCCTCTAGCAAAGGTGTCAACCAAAAGGAAAACTCAAACATGCATAACTCTTACTTTCGTTCCAGGGTAAAATTAAAAGTACTTCTAGTTTTACAATCTAGAAAACAAAGTTGACGCAGATCGAAATTCTTTTATCAGGAATGGGTTCAGAAGGGCGTTCAGGCAACATCAGAAGCAAAACGAAGGAAATGAATAATTATAGCAACAACAAAAAAAAGAATGCTATTACGAACTTTAAATGTTTGGGATCAACCCCGGCAATTTAAAACACAATTTGAAGTATAGCACATCTGCATCGAGTCTGTTTTTACGTGGCCAGGCGGTAACGATAAAGTTACAACATATAACATTCATTTTTAACGACCTGACATTCACTGCAAAAGTTACAAATTGGCTGTCCAGGTTGTTGCTTTGCGGCTCACGGATAATCCGCCTGCCTGCTAATTCGGCCCCGGATAATCGACATTCTACAGCGTTCTGCTTATGTTGACCCCAGCGTCTTCTCGCTTAACACAATGTCCTAGATAGTTACCCTATACTTAACTCCCGCACCGCAACTCCGGCACCTTCGCACGGACCGAAACGTCTGGCGGCTAGTTTGCCCGGCCCGGCCATTCAACGCACCGGCTTCTGAGCCGTTGCACAGGCGCACAACAAGTACGGGACGGAATCCGCGCGCTGGTTGTCTGGTATCTACACACGATCGACACAACAATTGGCGAGATGTGACGTGCGGTTACATCCGTCCCGTTGCACGAGGCTGGGCGATGGAAATGTGCACACATAATTGAACCCAGCACCGATTCATGTAAATCGTCGACGCCAATCGACGAACGAGCGCGCGCGCGCCAATCGATTTGTCGCCAATTGTCAATCCGCCGCAATCCGATGAATTTTGCTGCTTGCAGCTGCCCCAGTACTGGACGCTTGCGGTTTGGATCGGAAACTCCGAATGATCCGGATGATGGTACACGCACGTGCACGATTCACGATACGGGTTTCTCTGTGTGTGTGTGTGTGTGTGTGTGTGTTTGCCTTCGTCCGACGGATGGAATTCCGAGTCCTTCCCGGTCGGCAGGCCACGTTTCGCAACTGTTGCACTGTTGACAAATCCCTTTCGATCCACCGTTGCTGCCAACAGCTGTGTGGCCTTGCGTTGACATCGAAAAGAAAAGAGAAGAAGGGAAAGGGGGGTGGGGGGATGGGAGGGCGGGGGAGGGGAGAAAGAATGGCGCTTGAACGTTAACCATCGAATGTAAATAATATCCACCAATTATCGCAATTAAATTAATTCGACTCCAAATAAGTGTGCGATTGTTGTTGTCGCTGGCGTCGTTTGTCATTCGTCGCTCGGGTTCGGGTGCTGTCCTCCTCTACCCTCCACCTACCACCCACCTCACCACTCCCAGCCGGGTGGAAAGCTTTTCGAGGCTGTTTGGTTGACAGTTTGCGGGCACAGACGGCTGGCAGGGCTCGGACCATCGGAGGCTATTTGTGATTTGCGTGCTGCGATGCCTGGTGTGCGTAATTATGGCTGTACTGTTCCGATAGTATGGGTCGTGTGCCTCGTTGTGGTGCGATGCCTTACCGAAATGGGTGCTCTTACACGCACGGCAGGTTCAATCAGGTCAGAATGTTAATGTTGAGTCATTCTAGTAACAGAATTGAGCCGATCCAAATCCGATAGCATTTCTAAGATGCTAAAGAATATGCGGTACTTCTAAAGGTTTCTCTTTTAATTTGTGAAGTTTCAATGTATTCATGCCCTCTATCATTCGCTTCCGACACTTGAATTGCTGGAGATTCCAAGATCGCTTTAGTATCGTCTAGTAGTACGCCTGTCTCTAAGTAATACAGGCATAAATCACATCAAGTATATCAATTTCCAGGATGTTCAACTCCGTATTGTGAACAACTTAGAATTCGGCACTACATGATGATTGAGAAGACTTTGGGACTCTCTTTGGCAATAGCAGCAAGCAATTGCTGTACTCATGTCATCCGGCTTCGTCATGCTGTGTTCCAGCAATCTACAGCATATCGTAGTATCGGTCACTCACAAAAGGCGACAGTTTTGACGTTTTCCTTAGGCAACGCTGTCGACCGTCTCAGTGTTTGCAAAATCTCTGGTTAAAGTATAATGACTTTTGGACTAAAAGTTGTTTTTGAATTCAAACTCTCTGTGTGATTCTGAATAGGTTCCCTAATGTTAAACATTGAATTCACTCATGCGGTGGTGGTGAAGAACGTTTCAACTATCTTTTGTACCCTCGGCTATAGTACTCACATTTACGCCACTAACATGATCTCCCACCGGTTAGAGGAAAACACACAAAACAAGCAGTTGACCGAACGAGCAAAGTGACGTTAAAAAGCTGTCACAAGAAGTGAAATAAAACTTCTAATCGAATGGCTTCGTCTAGTATCCTGCCTATACACACAGACGTACACAAACACACACACACACACCCACACACATGTACGCCGGGGGAGCGCACTTGAACACGAATGCACCGCCCGTTCGCAAGGCACGGCACGAGCGAAGGTAAATGAATTTGCGTGTGTAAAGCGTGTAGCGTACGTTGCAGTATGGGTCGTAATAAATGTCATTAAGTCTATTAAGCAGTGTATCGGGCATCTCGGGACTTCTTGTGAGGTTTTTGCTTCTTCCTTTTTCTTCTTCCCTTTTGTTGTTGTTGTTGTTGTCAATTCCTTTCCTTCCACACTCCTTTACCACCCTTTGCTAACCGGAGTGCGAGCGCACGTGTGTGTGTGTTTGTGTGTGTATGTGGTATGTAGAATGTTTAGTTCCGTACGGTGGTATGCTTTTAGTCAATTAGTCACACGGCGCTGGACCGGTGTTCCTTCACTCCGTCCCAGCTGTCAAAACTTCACTTGACAGCAGCAGCATTGCTGCTTCGCGCGCTCGCTTTCTCCGCATTTCGGCGCCGCGTGCAGTTTGCCGTACATGTTGCCGAAAGTTGATTCAATTTCGTTTTGCTGCTTGCGGGTTTGGGCCGGGATGCTTTGCATACGGCACGGTGCACCGTGCGGCACGATGCTGCAGGACGTGCTCGATTGTGACGACACCGATACGGCGCTTCACCATCATCGATGCCCTCTGCTGGCACGTGGAAGGCGTCCTGCTTGTATTTTATTTTTATTTTTTATTTTTTGGGACAGTCAATGTGGGAGGGAGCACCGGTTTTTGAAGCCCTAAATTGATTAGCTATTTTATTTAATTTCTCTACCGACCGTAAGTTTCTAAGTAACTGGAACCGTTCGGCGGAAACTCGCTCATTGTGCACATGTGCGTGACGCACTCGAAAGCTTTAGATGTGTGCTGTTGGGCGTATGTGTGAGAACAAGGAGAGAAGCGCATAAGATCAATATCCTTGCTATTTGCCTCGGCGATTTTTTTAAATCGTCAAAAGCGTTCTGACTGATGACTCCAAACAAAATTACAACGTATCCATACACATTCGTCGCCGAACGGAGGTTCACAACAAAGATATTATTACACATTAATGCAAAGCTGAAAGTTTAAGGATGCGTCCATGCATCCACTGAAAGACGGATTCGTACCACTCACGCCCCCATGGGAGCCCATGGGAGTTATAGAGGTTCATTCCCTCATTCACAGTGTTTGCGTAGCCGGACGTAACCCAGCACGACCAAGAATGCCAGCAACGTAAACAAGAAAACAAGGAATGTTCATCCATTTCGTTTTCTTTTCTGTACGTTCGGCCGTTACTTTCACCGTTCGCAACGGAATGTAGAAAGGCAATGACTGATTACCGACCGGCGCGACTTGTGGCCAGCCAGCCGAGTGCCCACCAGCTTTTCATGCTTGCGACGGTGGTGTGAGACTGTTGAGGTTAAGTGTAAGTAAGTTGTGAAGTACTTTTTTTCATTTCCCCATGCAATGTATGTGTGGTGTGTAGAGCAAAATGTTTCAAACTTGCCACTCTTGACAAACTGTGGTGTTTGGAAGACATCTTTCTGCTGCGGTACACGTGTGTATTTTCAACCTCATCGTGTAGACAATCGGAAAATTGTTGGTTTTAAGGTACGCGTATGTCTATCCTTCTTGACAAGTTGAAATAAAGTTCCCTGCGTAGAGTGAATTTAACGCCTATTCTAGGTGAGCAAACAAGTCTGGATGGGTTACTATCGATATTTGTTCTTTAGGTTAGGTTAGGCTTATTCGACTTCATACCATTCAGGTTCTTTACGACATTTGGAGCGTCCAGATTTATTCGTGTGACACAACACTTTTCCCTGGAGGTGTACTTGAAATAAGTGAGGTTAATGATATCTCAAGATACTCGCCTATTTTGAAGTGGATGCCATAGCTCAGGACATTTTAAGAAGTTGGAATCGCTTCGCTGCAGAAGTATGCACATTTTAAAAGGCATAAGAAACAGAATCGCAATTCTTCCTGGATCTTCAACATTAAACGTTTATTTTGGAGCAATATTTGACATATTGTGACATGCTGATCTAGCATCAGGGAAAACTATTTCAACAGAAAGATAAAGATTCCGTACAGAAAACTAGTAAATTAACACTATTATTGATACTGTTTCTCTCACTGTCTTCGAGATTGGGTGAGCTGGGTTGGGCAAAGCAGGCAGGTGTTTTTTTTTTCAATGTCGTAACTCCCACTCTAGAAAAGTCACACGGGAGAAGCGTTAAAGTGCGGGCGAAAGCAAACAAACAAACGCAGGGCGCACTATGAAGCGAACGACACACATAAAAGGTGGGATGCAGTTGCACATCCCTGCCCTCCACGCTCGCCTACCTCCCTCGCCTCTCAACAGTGATGTAGTGTGGTGGTGGTGGATCGGTGGACGCCACCCTAAAAGCTGTGAGCACTCGTTCCCGAAGGACGCGTCTTTTTTTTTTTTTTATTTCGCTCTTGTGCCACTTCCGGGAAACCTTGGCGAACCGGGCGAACATAATGGTTTGCTGCAAGAAAGCTTCCTTCCATTTTCTTTCCTGCCCTGCCACCCTTGGGCACTCCCTTCCAAGCCGCACCGTCGAATCGCACGTGAGGCTTTCGCTTGCGCCGAAGGCCGACGGCTGGCTGTTGGGTCCGGTGAAGTTGTACACTCCGTCACCGTTTGATGTGTCACCGGGATGAATCGTTGTCAGTCAGCTCGATCAAGGTTTCGTGGAAAGGTACGGGGAGGAAACAAAGGGATCCCATTTTGCACATTTCTCCCGAGGCCTCGGCCGAGAAGCAAGCGAGAAACGGGGATGCGAACGAAGCTTTAATAGATGCTCCAGCAGAGACTAGCGTGAAGGCGAGTGGCGAAGGACACGGGAATGCATAATGCACATGCCGTTATAGAGATGCGTTTTTGAAACACGAAAGAAGTATGAAAATCGGGTAACGGAAGGGAGGGGGAGTGGGGAGGGGGGGGGGGGGTGAACGTGGCGGGCGTCCTGGATGGATGGGGATTTATTGTGCTCACCAATGAATGAGCCAAATGGAGAGCGATTTTCCATAACCATAACCTCTCGAACGAGCGAAATGCGTGCGTGGGAAGAGAGAAAGAGAGAGCGAGAGGGAAAGAGAGGAAGAGAGAGAGGGAAAGAGAGGAAGAGAGAGAGAAAGAGAGAGAGAGAAAGAGAGAAAGGAGTAAAATGCCCCCTTCACGACTAATACACCATTGGGGCAACATGCGAGGGTGGCCCCGTGCAACAGCTGCACGAGGCGCATTTACAAGTAAACAAACCTTTGCACAAAACAAAGCCCACACACAGCCAGCCAGCCAGCCCGCCAGCCAACAACAAGTATGTCGCGAATCTTCGTTCCTTTCGCGTGGATGGATGCGGCCGAACGGGACAAACAGGACATGCCAGGGAATCCATTAACCAGATGAATAGCTGCCAGAAATGCAATACACCCTTCCTTACCTTCTTCCCTCCCACCCTGCAGCTTCCCCCTCCCCCCTCCCCCTCCCCCTACCTATGATCTATTTGTCGTAAAAATAGTGCAAGGGCTCTTGCTTTGCACTTACCTTTTGCTGTGATTACCAATCCACCCATTCCGCCTATTGCATCTGCCCTTCCCGCACGCACGCACACACACGCACGCACAAACACACAAACCTACACACAGTCATAAGGGTCCATTTTGCAGGATGCTTCCTTAGATGCAACAAACAAACAACGGATGAGGAGTGCGGTGAAAGGCGTACACAAATGAGGTAAGGCAAGAGATAGATCATCGGTTTCGTGTGCACGTACTTCTGCATCGTTCAGCAAACCCTCGGTTGCCTGGCAGGCACCAAGGATAAGCCTATCGACCTGGCTATGGGAGAGATTTGTTTTGTTTTTGCTTTTGGTTTTTACTGGGCCAGCAGCTCACTTCCTCACCCCCTCCATTCCCCCCTCCCCACGTATCCTTTCCGCCCTTCCCAGTCGTTTAGGGAAAGGGGGTGGTCAAAGGGGCATGGTGGTTCGGTACGGGAGCGAAAGGCGGAAAACCCATAGGGACGAGAACAGAAAATTATTTCCGATGCTTCCGCACATCAGGCCAACGCAACCTGCAACACGTGGCTGCACGAGGCGAATAGACGCTGTGCAAAGAAAGCGCTGTCGGCGCTTCTGCAGCAAACGACCGAGCAGCGCAACAGCAAAACGCTGCAGCAAAGGGACAGTCTATTTACGGGTAGCGCACCCGATTAACCGCCTTTTGCTGGTGTTTAAATATTTAAAGCCACCCTGGCAGCAGTGCAGGACCAATTGGGCTGACCGAGATATTTGGTGGTTGGTGGAAGAAAGGTTTACAAAAACAGAAACAAAAAACGGTAACAAAAATAAATAACACAACCGTTGGTGTCAACGATGTGGGTTGCTGAGCGGGATGACTTTTGAATGTCATGTGTGCATGTGACAGCAGCTGTGAGTAAAACCTGTGGTGGGATAATAATGTTTTAATGCATCCCCGGATTAGTAACGCCGGAGAGTTAGACTACCGTCACAACACCAAACGTCAAATGTCAAACACGTCAAATGTCAAACACGTCAAAGTGTTAGTAGAGTTAGCATTTTTGAGTTATGATTTAATAACATTATTATTGTAGCAGTTGTTGAAGGAGTTATAGCATAAGTCATGCTGTGGTTTAAACGTGACTTGCCTAAATCGTGCACCATATTGCAACGACCGCTGGAAACCATATTGGAATGAAAGTTGTGGTGCAGACATTACGATGACTGTCGTTGCCATCCAAATCATTCGTTCGGTGTCTTCTAGTAGTACACATCTGATCATTTTTACAGCTTTTCAATTACAACCACACCAGGAACCCTTTTTTTTTGTCCTTCCTTTCCCCGGTAAAAATAAAAACCAAAATAGGCAGCCGGGTAAAATGCAAACCATCTTTCCCTCTTTAGTGCATATTCCGGTTCGGGTTTGGTTTATGTACCGGAATGTTGCAAACAAAGCAACAAAAACTCGAGGTTATGTTTACGTACCCCGTAACATTGCTGACACAAGGTGGAGAAGAGTGGAAAAAAGGAAGGGCTACGTTTCGCTATGCGCGCGCGTTTTCATGGAACCTTTAGTTTTGCCAAGAAGGAACGTAAACGGTTAGCAAACCCCCCGGTACCGTTGCCCTGCACGGGCTGCATAATTTATGTGCCCGCATAAGGACAACCCGAATGCCTCTTTTCCGGTGCCGCCAGCCTAGCTGCTGCAAACCTGTCGATGTGATGCATGGGCCGCGCCTGATGCATATGCAACCCGAATCGGCGCTGCGATAGTGACCACCGTTTAACCCCGGGCGCCGCAAACGTTCGAATGAGATAGGAACCGTACTGTTTGTGCAAGCGCCGGTTACAAGCGCAAACATTCGGCACAAGCCACAATGCTAAGACGTGCGGTTGAGAGTGCATGCACCGGACCAACATTAGAAGCAAATTATAGAAAGCGAACGTATATATGTGTTGCAGCTAGTCGAGTTGTTTGATTTCAAAGCGCAGATCAATTCGATTGGCCCTTGTTCGGTGGAAGTTTTTTTTTTTTTCAAACAAATTCTTCCACGGAACCAAAAACCGGCCAACTGTCCACTCGGTGGGGGGACACCACTCGCCGAGCACTCAGCATTTGCATTCGAGCGCTACAGCGGATGCGAGACACTCACCACAATACGTTTGCCGCTCAAACGGGCTCCAGCATTGTAGTGGGATGAAGCTTTTTATTACGGCTCTTAAAATTTTGCTATTTTTATTTTCACATCTAACACAAGATTTTACGCACAGAAGTGATTCAGTTCAATCAATCAGCAACAGTTGCAGTCAAATTTGAATGCTTCACTTAATGGGTTTTAAATGCTGCCCCACAAAGTGTGCAGCACAAATTGAACGGGAAAAATGAGTGATCCAAACAGGCGACATAGATTAGCACTCACGGTGACCCTTCCGCACGACGGTTAAGATTCATCTACGGTTGTCAAAATTGTTTTGCTAAAATAAAAAAAAAAACACAATTCAATTTAATAAAAAGAGTATCATCCTTCATAATTTTTCATGAGTGATAACTTGACAGACGAGAGTGCTCACGAGCTGACGCTTGATAAAGTCATTTTTGCTGCTGCCAGTAGGTTTTGCTCAGTGTTTTTGTTTTTCGTTCAGTAATCTGGTATAGCAGTTAGCACGATAGCTTTAAATCATTTGCACCTATTTCAATCAAGATGTGGGTAGTTGAAGCCATGAATGATCTATTCGATTATATGTTTGAATGTAATAGTTTCGTAAAAGCCTTTTTTTTTGGCGTCAGATCAGCGCATTGTGCACTGGAAATGAGGCATGTGAGTCAAAGGAAAAAGCAACAGTTTCAATAAATAAATGTTTTGAAAAGAGTTCTCGTCTTTGCTTGAAAAGTGGTAACGAAAGAAGGAAGATGTCATAGACACACGACTTAAACGACTAAACAAATTGAACGAACAAATCCCACGCCAACTTTGATCATTTTACAATGGGGTTTTCGAAATAAAACTAAATGCATTTAAATGGTTTGTTTCAATTTTACTTAACTTGAAGTTGGATTTAATAAATGTGCTTTATTTTAAGTAATTAATAAAGAGCCTTTTTGAAAGTTATTCAATGCAATACTTCATCAGACGAGGTGTACGCATTCTTGCATACATTTTGTCCATTTCTGGCACGGCGAAGCGCTCACCGTGCGCACTCGATGCGCTCACCCACGGCCTAGACCGAATGAGCCGAACCGATAAAGCCGAAGCACTCACACGCAGCCGGCTCCCGCGTACAGACCCACGTTCAGTTCGTTTGGAGCGCTCCGCGTGTGAGCACAGGTACGAACCATCGCGGGTGAAGCCGGAGCGTGCGCGTACATCCAGAAGAACCCCAGGGGTCGGGCAGTTCTGACGGTGCGAGTGTCTTCGGTGGGCAACCCGTACCGTGCGAGCCCAGCGCAACCCAGCACTATCAGCCGCATGGTTTACGGTACCGCTTAGTAGCAGTCCGGGAGTCGATCGGTGCGCACAAGCCGAACCATTGCCGGAGCGTTGGCCGTACGACAAACAGTGCGCGGTGTGCGGTTGCTGGGACGGAGCTCGAATTTTTGTTTTAAATCAAGCTGAACCAAGCATAAGACATCCAGCGGCACGTACGCAAGCACGTGCAAACGGTGTGTGATAGCAACAAGGGGGGGGGGGGGGGGGGAAGGGTGGTTTGATCGCGAAACAGCGCAAGATAGTGCAGTTATCACGCGGAAAAGTGAAGGAAAAAATTAAACAAACAAAAGAAACAAAAAAAAACAAATGAACGTTTTGTGCTGCAAGATCTTTCCACCGGCCTGTGGACAATGATGGATGACAGTGTACGGTTGGCAAGTGTGTGTGTGTGTGGGTGTGCAGCTGTGTGTGTGTGTGTGTGTGTGTTAATAGCATGAATTGGAGGGGAGGGAAAAGAAGGGTTGACAAGGGCGGGAGGTCGATCAAAACCGGAAAACACCGCAAAAGGAAACTCCTCCCCACGAACATTCGCCATCTCCTCCCCGCCCCCCTCTTTCTCACACACAATCTAAATTTCCCTCCCCGTTTTAAGGGGCAACGGTTGGTGGCGGGGGGGGGGGGGGGGGGGAGGGGGGGGGGACAGCAGGCAGACTGAGTTGGGCAGGGCAAGAGAATCCCTAAAATGGCAGTCTAATGTATCTAGATCCGCGCGCGCGAATCCACTCCGATCCACAGACACAAAGTGTTTGTGCCCCCGTGTGCCTGTGTGTGGCTCTCTCTCTCTCTCTCTCTCTCTCTCTCTCTCTCTCTCTCTCTCTCTTTCTCTCTCTCTCTGTGTCCCTTGCTCTTTCTTCGTAGTGCAACGAATGCCGCCTACTTGTGCCGGGATTGCTAGATAGAGAGATACGTTCACGTACGTGTGTGTTTCAATTTCCGAACCACGGAAGCCTTCCTTCCCTTGTGTCTCCGATCCGCGCGGAAAGATTCGAACTCTCGACGGGTGGCAGATTCGATCGAGCTTTCACGAGCGGCCGATCGCCGTACCGGTTGATCGATCGGTAACGTCGTGACCCGAACCGCACGGTGAAAGTGCTTCAGCTCAGTGACACACAGACGACCGGTTGCGCTGCCACTAGACAGCCGCGATCTTCACGCTTTGCTTTCAAGCACAAACACACACACACACACACAGCCACCCGCACACACATTATCGCCACCCTTATCGTGATCGGATGTCTACTTAAAAAACAAAAACAACAACAAAACACCCCCACCCTCCACGCACCCTCCACGCACACATGCCATGCTTCTGCTCGATCAACAACAGCTGTCGGGGTACCGAACGATCGATGTATCGGAATGTGTCTCCCTCGGTGTTCTGTTCGCCCTGTTGTCGATCGATCGATCGAACGATCGTGCGTGTGTCTTCCCTTCTCCTCCCCTCCCTCCCCCCCACTTCCTTCCTTTCACACTTCCCCTCCCCCACTTGCACCCTGCGAGACGAAAAAATTCGGCAAATCTCTGTTTGTAAAACTGTTTCACTGTTCGAATTTCAATACGGGTGGCAGGTACGAGCGAGCGTGTTGAATTTTGCGGCACGATCGCACGAATGCAGGTGCAAGTGCGAGAGACAGAGAGAAAGAGAGAGAGAGAGAGAGAGAGAGAGAGAGAGAGAGAGAGAGAGACAATTAACACGGGCCAAAGTTGTTTGCTCACGCAAGACTCTTCGCGCGAAGGTTTTTTAGCACTGGGATCAGTTTCGTTGTGGTTGCTCGGTTGCGCACCTAGTGATCGGTCGTTTTGCCTGTTTTACTTGGGATGGAATGGGTTTCATCTCTTCCCTACGGTTACTCTTAGCTTCCTTTGTTTACCGGATAACGGTTGCTTCCTTGCTGGTGCGGTGGTGAATTTTCCTGCCTGACGTCAAACACCAGGCGCCTCCAGGGAAAAGCTTTGCTGTGCAGGTTTTGTTTTTTTATTTCCAAATCGGTTGATCGGGGATGGGGTTGCTCTACCTGCTCTACCTCCTCCTGATGCACGTGCGTGTTCATGTGTGTGTGTGTGTGTGTGCGTGTGTACTTTGATGTGTATGTGTGTGCCGGTGCGTTTTCGGGGTCGTTTTGTGCAGTTTAAACGACCCTCGTTGCTAATTTTCTTCCTAACACCGAACACGTTCGCCCAACCCCGGGTATGATCGATCGCAGAAGGAAATTAGAGGGAGGGGGGGGGGAGATTAGGTAGAAAAAAGGCAAAGTGAAACAACAACAAACACACGCGACAGAGAGAAAAGAAAAGAAAAGCTGGGGGCGTTCTGTGCTTCGTTGCTGCCCGCAGTGCTGCATCCGTCCCGTCGGGCCGTCTCTCTTCGATCAAACCAATCAAACTGAACGTTGCAGCACCCGAAACAGGCGAAGAAGAAACAAATCCCCTTTTCGGCAATCAACGCACGCAACGAAAGGTATGGAGAGTTTCGCTTGCCATCGTGTGCAATCCCCCCCTGCTGCGAGTGAGATGCTAGATAAACACGCTACTATCAACCGAGACGCTGCTGGATAGTAGGTAAGTAGCAAAGCGCGGGAAGGGAGGAAGCGTATTATATTTTTCTTCTAGCAAAGGGCAGCTAGAACGAGCAAGTTTGTTAAGGATTATATTATGTGCCCTAAATTTAGTTCTAGATTTTTTGTTTTTTAATAGTATATGCCAAGTGTACCTGGCTTGTGCAAGGTTTTTCTTCGCGATCTATTTCCGCCCAACCCCCCCCCCCTCCCCTTCCGCCCAGTCAAATGTTTTCTTTTGTTCACTAAATGAAAGCCGTCGGTAAAATGTCGGTTTTAGTTTATGGCACCGTGATAGAAGAAAAATGTCTGGTTTAAGTGTTAAAACATTATTTTATTTATATTATTCCACAAATACAGTCAAGTCCGTCAAAGCTGCAAGCTGACGGGGCCGCTATTTTGCAGATAGCCTTAACATTCCGTGTTTGTTTACCATTTTAAAGCGTAAACTTGCGTAAATAAGTCTTCAACCATGCTCTGTAAACGCAACCATCATGAGCTGTCATTGGCAAACATCAAAACACGGCTACCTTTGAGAGACTTACAATGTACTGAAAATGAAGGGACTGTCATAAAATGTTCATCTTAGAGAGACATACTATCTTTGAGAGATACTACCCTAGGGAGACTTGACTGTATTTGTGATATTTCGTGTGGTTAATGTTATAGGAAAATTATTATCTTTATTCTTCTTATCTTATTTAACACACGATCTAAGCAACATTGATTGATCCATACCTTTGCATGAGAAACATCCGGAGGGAAGTATGAAGTCAAGGAAAAATCCGGTTTGTTTTTGTATTTACTTCTCGGAAGTATATTTTCTGCAAACGTCCTGTTGTGATGCATTTATGTAGAGAGTTTCAATTAAAAGTGCAAATTTTGTGGAAATCTCTAACAAGGGCAAATGCCAAGAAGCATTGTCGAGCTCGAGCGAGTCCTTTCATACGAAGTCGGACATTGTGAGTGTGATTGCGCGTAGGCAACCACCATTGAGCCGAAGTCACCTAGTTGACCTTTGCCCTTACCGTTCCGCTTATCTACACCATCGGCACGTAACACTCGCGGTTCTGAGCCCGATTGTTGTCTATTTTGGACCGCCGCACTAAACCTCACCGGTGTGTGATGGTATAAATATTGCAACCCCCGCAACCTCGTAGGGGTGGACCACCCCAAAATGGCTTCAAGCCGTTCGTGCAATTTTAAATATGTTCTCGGATCCGTGTCTTAACTTTTGGACTTTACGCGCCACCACGGAAAGTCTTCTTCCGTTATCTGGCGGCGAGGGCGAACATTGCTACATTGAAAAAAAAAACATCTCCGAAAGCCCACCCCAAACCCCCATTCGCGCTAGTTCAGTCCACATGGGGCGTTCTGCGGGCGTGACATGGTTTGCTGAATTTTATTTGGCAGGCCACCCACACACACACATACACACACGCGTGTAGAAGCATTCGGTACCTGGCTCTGCGTAGGTGTTGTTCGAATACCGCCCCCGGGATGGTCTTGTGGGGCGGTCGCACGAAAACGATAGCTTGGTAATAATGAATATATAATCCGGGGCACAATTTTACTAATAGAAAGCGCAAGAAGATGTCAACGGGGAAGAGAGGGGAGGGGGGGAGAGGAAATGTGCGGAACGGTTGGGAAAGGTTGGTTTGGGAAAAGGGTTTCCATTTTTTCTTCGGGAAGCGTTTGTTTGTTAATGTTTTCTGTTTCGTTCCTTACCTTCAAGGGTGTACGATTTTTTTCTTAGAAGCTCCGATAGTCACAATCTTTCACCAAAAAAATGCCATATGCCGTAGTGTCCTGCTTTAACATCCCTTTTCCCCTTTTGTTTTTCTTTCGCCACATCATCAAAACGGCGCCATTTGTATGTTTGTTTAGCAATTCCTTTTTCAAATGCAAACAAAGCAAATAAAGCTAATTGCAATGTGCGTGTGTGAATCGGTGCAAAGGCGATTTAGTTTTGCAAGTGTGCTTTAGGAAAATTGCACACTTGCAACGGTACGATTGGCACGTGGGTCCTGCAAATATGGTTACGCCTACAGCTAGGCAATGCGCATTACAAATTTACCTTTTCCATAATCTTGTCCACGAAACTTGTTTCGCTCTTCGTGTTACATGCCGTCCAGTTGGTGGGTGGTTTCCCACACCCACATACTGCCACCCATGGAGCAGTCAGGGCGGCAGAGCCTTTTGTGCGACGCTGGACGCAAGGGCGTTTGAAAGCAAGAAGTTGTTGGCAAGCATTTGTTAGTGATTTCGATTTGCTTTCATCCGTACAGTGGGATGGAGCTGCCGGTAACGCAAATGCCCGTGCGGTAAATGGGTTGTAAAGGGTTGCGAAGGGAGTACCGGAACGATCGTTTGGAAAAATCGAAATTCGAAATCCATCGCCCCGCAATGCATTTGGAAATGGAATTGCAAAATGCATCCGAGTATGTGTGTGTGTGTATGTATTTTTATTGTTTTTATTTGTTTCCGGTTTCGATTGATTCACATTTTCTTCTCACTCTTTCTATCACTCTCTTCCTCTGTTTCTTTTTTTTTCTTCTTTTGTTCATACCTACACGTGCTGCCAACGTTTGACAGTACTATCGAAAGGGCATCGAAGGCTATTTTATCGCTTTTGTTGTGTTTTACCTTGTCCCTCAACTGCACCTCCCTCGCCCCCCCCTCCATCCCCCGCAATCTACAAGCTACCCCACCAAAAGGCGCATACCGAACCGGGTGGAAAATTCCGTTCTAGTCGAATTTTCTTGTCCCCTGCCGCCCACCGACTAAATATCGAAGTGGTCAGCCCACGCACCGCATTGCCTCGAATTAAATGTGGACTCGGAATGCAATGCGATCCCGCCAGCAAAGCAGGCGGTTGGTAGGACGTTTGTGAAGGAGTTTTTTTCTTCTTCTTTTGTTTACGGCCACATTTGCCATCAAAACGGGAAACACGGAGGACAAAACAAAAACCGAGCACGAGTAAAACGACGGCAACGGCCAGCATTTATGCATGCTAAAATATTCCAGCATAATATAATTGACGCTGCCTGCCTGCGGTCAGTTCGACGAAATCAATTGCAAGTGGGGTGGTGAAGTGAATGGTGGAGGGTGGGGAAGAGGGGGGGGGGAAGGGCAAAAATTTATGAAATCACAGGGAAAGTGGTAAACACCGCGCAAACGGGTGGGAAATAGCAGAAAGGTAACGCGTGCTCTAGCGGTAACTAGGCTTCATGCGAACTCAGTCGAAAAGTTCGAATCGTACTTCCAACCGGGAAATGTTGTTTTTATTTCCAGCCCTCTCTCTCCTTTTCTATCTCTCTCTCTCTCTCTTTCACGTTACCGTTTCGTATGTCCAAAAAATGGTTTAAACATTGCGGACATTCTGGGAAATCGTTTCCATGAGTGGATGGTTGATACGGTATTTTAATACGGCCTGCAGGTATGCAACCAGCAGTACAAACGTATCCTTTTACCATATAAACGGAACCGCTTTGGGCGGTGGCGCGTTTTTGTAGACAATTTCGCGTGAATGGGGCTTCACAGCAAGCATAGGCTACCGTGGAAAACAATTATGCTTGCTAGACCACGCAGAAGAGTGTAAACCGTATAACGATAATGTAATTTCCGTGTTATCCTTACATAGTGCTTTTGGTGGTTTATTAGTGATTAAAATAGAAAATTCATTACGGAATAAATGACTTTAAAAGTGTTGCGCTTCTGTGCCACGTGCGGACTAGTTGTCCGGTGTCCTGTTCGCACGACGTTACCCGTCGACCATAGTTTAGCGTGTGCACGATAAGCAATCCGACAGCAGCCTGATAACGCTCATATCGTTCCACGATCTTCACCTCCAAGTCACCTTCAGCAGTTTGTCCGCTTGCACTGGGATTTCGAAAAACCGGTGAAATGAGCCTTAACTGTTTGGTCAATTTGCTCTAAAAATTGGCGTTCGGGGCAAAGATGTTCCATCCAGCAATAGAGTTCTTCAGTAGGTGATGCTATCCGACGCGATAGCTGCTACAGTCATCGTAATTAGCACTTTGCAAATTATTCTCAGCCAAAATAATTAATTACTTCCAGCCGCAGCATTTGTTAAAACACATTAAACTGCAGCTTGAAAGCGTTCGCCAATATCGATTCGCTTCCATCGCTGACGGAGACGGTGTCATCGCCGGGTGCGATGGGCGATAAAAGCAATCCCATTGCCAGGGGGTTTGCGCTGAAGCGGTAACTAAGAGCTAAGCTACAGGATCGAAGACTTCAACAGGCGAACGTAACGAAACCAGCCGTCTTAAAGGCAGCAGTGGAAGCGTATCCGCTGCTGGGATGGTAAACATTTCGGTAACTACCGTACCCGATACGCCCGTATTCCTCTCCCTTGTCATGATTTACATCGCTTGGAAACCAATTCTCCCTTCTCGTCCTCCTCCTTCTCCTTCTCCTTCTCATCCTGGCTACTCTTTAAAAAAAAACCGGACAGCGACAACGTTTTCCCTCGGTGACTAAAGCCCGTCCGTTTGGCTCTACCACTTTTAACCGTTTTGTTGTTGTTGTTGTTGTTGTTATATGCGGTGGGTGGTTTTGGCACCTACAAACCAACCCCCCTCCCTCCCTCCCTATCCCCATCCCCGTCTCCCCATACCTAGCTGCCATTCTTCGCTCGCACAGAAAGAAAAAGGGGTCGGCGAGAGCCGCGGGACGGCATCGTAAAGTTGTTTCGCGAAATGACCAATATTTGTACCGCGTGTGAAAAAGCGATAAAGATAAATTTATGCACTAGCGGCGGTTTTACACCAGATCTACCCTCTCGCCACACTGTACGGCGCCACATTGTGTCGCCGGTGACGTACAGCAGTTCGCCATCGAAGTTTCGCCACCCCCCCCCCCCCCCCTACCCCCCTCCCCCTCCCACCTCTTCCTCCCTCACCGAAGAATGGCAAGCAGTAACAAATCGCCCGTCAGGCAAGTGCTGTTGCTAAATAGGTAACACTAACACATAAACTGTAAATAACGTTTTTCTTTTAGCAAACGCGTTACTTTTGTCATGCGGGTTTGCATACGCTTTGCGCTGCTGTTTGTGCCGGTGTGCAAAACCGCCTAAATTTCTGCAACACCGTGCACTGAATGACCTGCTCTGCGCTAATATGACTGTCACCTGGGTCGTTTTTCTTCAGGCACCATCACCAAATGCGGAAGCTAATGTCAAAGCCCCTAAATGTAGGCATTCAACGTGTTCGCAAGCGCCTTTTTTATTTCCTGCTCGAACTAACGGAAAACACATATTTCCGGAAACCGTGCACCCCAATGAGTGAGTGTTTGTGGGTGTGCGCGCGCGCGTGCGTGTGTGCAGAAGAAGAAAAAAAGCAACAAGATAAAACGATTCTATTGACAATCAAATCGAACATAATGCTTTACGGTGGAAGGGCAAAACTATAGATTCTTGTGGATGTACATTAGTGGCTGTGGGTAAGAACGAAGCAGGATGGATAAAAAAAGGACCCATAACAAAAAAGGGATAAATTTCGCAGGGATTCTCTTTAGCGTGCAACGTAACGCTCTTAACGGTCGGAAATTGGCGGGCCCATTTCTTCTTATCATCCCGTTGTTTATGGGGTTCTGCTGCTGCGTTCTGCTTCTTCCTAGGGCAGCATTTTCTTTTGTCAGGCTTTTTTCTTCTTCTTTCTTTAATTTACAATATTCAACCAAAGTACGAAAAAAAGAAGGAAAACACGGCCCATATTAGACCATAAAGAAGAAAAGTTGAACTGTATTAATATTTTTAACAACCACATCACGTGTGCCCCGCCGGACGTGTTTTCCTGGTTGAGGGGGTGAAGTGGGTGGGGGAAGATATTTTTGGTATCCTTGGCTGTGGGCAAACTGTGCGCACGATTAGCACAGGCGGAAATTTAAAGTGATGAAGAAACACTATGAGCGACGAAAAACAACAAAAAATAATAAAAAAAAAACTCGAACCGTAAAGTTACACGCGCGCACGCAAAGAAGCAACAAATAAACCGACGAAAACCCGGCGGGATAAAATACGGTGACAGTGCCGTGACGGTTTCCGGGGAGTAAAGTAATGCTGCAGCACGTCGCAGCAACTTCCTTGTGGGAAGTTGAGATTGGCTAGAAATTCTTCGTCGGTCCCTCTTTTTTTTTCGCCCCAATGTTCCAGCTGCCAGCTGGGTAGAAAGGACGGCGGGAACAGGACGAAGCTAATTTATTGACCTGTTGGGTTGGTGTGTGTGTGTGTGTGTGTGTGTGTGTGAGGGCCCTGGATAAGGCGCACCTAGCTGCAACGTCACCGGTATTGGCAGCGGGTGGATTGATAAGTTACTTTAAACCGATCGGAAGCTGCGATTTTTTCTTTTCAATGCTAAAAAGAGAGATAGAGAGAACGGGTGCAAAAGAAATCTATTGCATTATTGCACGTTTTGTTAATAAACAATTGCGATGGTTATTTACAAGGGCGCAAATGTTCGCTATCAAATCAATATGTCAAACAAAACATAACAGGTTTGGGAGAATCCAACTCACTGCGTACGGTGGGAGCTTCTCCGTATTACTGTTTCACCAACCCCCTTTCTCCCCCCCACTCCCTTCAACCACTTCAACCTCCACACTCCTCCTATTTTAAGCTAAAACTTATCGACCATTGGTGCAGGCGCCATCTTTTTTTCTGTTGGGGCTGTGTGTGTGTGCGTGTATTTTTTTGTTTTGGCTTGCTTGCTTGATTTGTTTTGTTTTTGTTTCGGCAAAAGTAATATCTGCCAAGTCACCCGCACATTCCGCAAACCGTGCCCTATTAAGCGAGACAGTAAAGCGAACAAGGTCTGCAACGGCAAGGGACATCGGGCTCGTGCGAGGTGGGCACAGAAAGGAGAGCATCATTCAGCCCCCCTTCCCATCCACCCAATCAACCCTCCTGGTACTACATTTACCCTACAGGATAAAGGTGACTTGCGTTGCGATGAGCAGCGCAATAAATATGCTCTATGCGATGATTTAGCAGATCTGGCTGTGGTTTTCTCGCCCGGTCCGGGAATGACACCGAGCCAGAAATGTGTCGAATCCCTGCCGACCATTTCCGGCCCCGCACGATGTGTATGTGGACCGGTGGAAGCATGGTGGAGCATAATTTTATTTCCGTTTTTTATAGCCATTCTTTATTGGCGATGTGCGATCGCGATCAAATTCGATTGCTTGGATGAGGGATGCTGGGAAAACAATGGGTGGGAGAATGAAGGGTGGGGGAAAACAAATACAGAAGCTAGACCAATATTGTTGTTGCTTTTTGTTTTGTTTACAAAATGCCGAAAGTGACGTTCGTCCAGTGATGTCCCTTGGGAAGCAAATTTAACACTAAAACGGCCGACATTTGTAATGGTATGTTTTGGTTAACTTTTATGTTTGATTTATTGTTTTTTTTTGTTGTCGTTAACCCATTTTATTTAAAGTGATTAATTTGGTCGAATTAAAAACAAAACATTAAAATAAGCATTTAAATTAAGCTCTACTACATAGATTTTTAGATAAGCTTAACTAATAATTAATCATGAATAACGACAGATTCATTAATTTCCAATAACTCTTTTCAAGATGTAACTCTCCTAAGCTTCATGATTGAAGACATTTTTCTTAGCTTCAAATGGTTAGTAAATGCTTTGCTTCGATGGAGTTTGGTATCGTTCCTGTAGTGTGATTACCACTACCAGTTACACCACCGAAGCATTAGTATTCCTTCTATTACACCGAAAGTTATGGATCGAATCTCATCTCGGCAAGAGATGCGAACTTTACGACTAGGTGCGAAGAAAGAGTGTCGTCAAACGATTATATGACAAGATGGAAAGAAACTCTTCCTGCACCGGTAATCTCGGTGGACAAATCGAAATTATCACATCACAGTTTATTAATGCAAGATGTTCCCTAAAGCACCGGGGAATTTTTTCTTTACACGACATAGAGAAACTCACGATTTAATATCGCTTGACAATCCCTGACCGTCCACAGTAATCTTTTAATCCTATCAAGATAAGATCAAAATGGAAGATAAAACACACCAAGCGGGTGTTGTAGTGTCATGTGCAACGGTAGCTTGCTTTCAAATAATTGTGTGTCTTTATTGATTGAACAGAACGTTTTGAATGGGGTGGCTGATGTGGGTTATCGGAACTGAAACAAGGAAGTTTATGCTGTCTGTATCTACGCGTGTGTGCGTGTGGGTGTACGTGAGAAGGACACTAGAGGACTAGTGAAACAACCGGTGTCGTTCGGTGTCGATCGTGCCACGAAACTTCAATCACAAACTCCATAGCACACACACACACCCGTTGCAGAATGGTGGGTTACGGACGGGGTGTCCGGGAGGTTTAGTTCTTCTTTTATCTCTCTCTCGCTTCTCCGGGAACATTCCCCTCCTGTTAATGGTTTCCCGTGCTTGAATTTGCACTAAGTATTGCGATTTGTGGCCCAACCATTCGGCGCCCTGCATTGTGAATGGCCGTATAATTTGGGGATGCAAGGGGAGGCGAATGGGCGAAGGTGGCGGGCGAACTTTGCGAGTGCCCGCATCACACCCAACCCAAGCCACCGTTCGCCTCACAGTGACGAAAAGTTGTTCCCCGGGAAAGGCGGCACCTTTATCAGCTTCCAACCATGCCTCACTGAGCCACCGTGGGCTGAGCAGGGTGGATGGGGAAACGCGTCACGCTAAGGGAGACGAACTTTTCGGGGTGGAAAATAATCCTTACGTAGGAGGGACCGGGTGGACGCTTCTTGTAAAGTGCTTCGGGGAGTTATCCCCGTGGCCACACGGACCGGAGCGACGCAAAGCGAAAGACGGAAACTAGTTCCTGTGCCTGTCGCTTTAGTTTTATGCTCGTGTTTTTTTATCTGTGTGTGTGTGTGTGTGTGTTTTCTCCCTCCCTCCCCTTTCCAGCTAGCAAAGAATGAAACAATTCAATCCGAGCTTTTTTTGTTGCTGTTGCTGCCGCAACTACTAAGCCACCTAGTCTGTCTTTGTCTCGCGATCGGGTGCCTTTTGCTCACTGTTCTCTCCTTCTCCCTCTCTCTCCTTTCTGCCCCAACGCCATCCCTCTTGTTTTTGTTTTATACTTTTGTAACTTGTTCAACTTCTTGCACGGTGGGCGAGGGATTTGCTTTGCAAACCCCCCCCCCCCCCCACTCCCAAAACTAAGCTCCTTTTTTTGCATTGTGCTGAGATATCGGAGCATCTCGGAGGAAATTGTGGAATAGTTTTCAGCAGCGGTGTAAAGTAACAGTGAAAAGCAGTTTAAGAAATCGATAAAACAGAGCAGAACATTAAAGACACATTGAGCAATGAATGCAGGACAACAAGGGAATGTAGAGTAAGGAGCAAACGTCAAAATTGGGGATGAATAATCATGGGTGTTGCGCTTCGAACGAGTCGCAAGTGGTTTTTGTTCCCTTTAAAGCAATTTTTCGATCATTCCATTCCGGGGCGTACCAGGTAAAACAACCCCTTTTTGCCTGGTTGTGGGTGACGCAATGAGCGGGAAATAATCCCCTGCCTCATTTCCCATCTCATGCAGTTTTTTCTATCAATTAAACAAACAGGGTGGAAGGAGGGAGAGGGGGGAGAGAGGTGGAGGGTCAGAAGAAAGACCCAAAGTAGATGGTGTGGAAATGTTCAATACCCATGAGAAACCGTTTAACCGGTGGAAATAGCATACAGCAAAAAAAAACCACCCTTTTGTCCCAAGTGTGGCAAACACTTGAGATTGAGCCCGTACCTTGGAGCGGTGCATTAAACCGTACTACAGGTGACTCAACGGGAAGATGGAACAGCGGGTTAGAAGGGAGGGAGGAAGGAGAGAGAGCAATGTCAAGGATATCTTACGCTCTCTATCTCACCCTCACTCCCTTTATTTCCTCCCCCCCCCCCCTCCCCCCGTCTCTCTCATCACACAAATATTGCATTGTGATTGTGTGCTGGGTGGCGCCGCAACGAAACATAAAGAAAAACAAAATGGAATCTTTCCCGCTTTGTTGTTGTTTCCGTCGACTTCTTAGAGACACCAAGCGCGCGCGTGTGTGTGTGTAACGCACAACAAATATCCTAAAATTCCTAACTGTGGCAAAGGCATTGGCAAAGCCAATCCTAATCCTGCTAAAGATCGTCGCCTCGGCAAAGCACGGGTGGGATTAGTTACGCCAGCATCCATGCCGGGATTTCCACCCAAAACCACCACCGCCAAAATGTGCCGCAATGGTATGGAACCGTCCGGTAACGTATGCCACTGGTCGCTGCTCCAAATTGCGAACGTTCGAACGTCATTAGCAGCAGATTAGCAAGCGGAATGCGTCGTGCTCGCCTGTTCCCATGTTTGGCGACGAGGTTTTTTTTCGACTCGTGTATACTCAATTAAATGGTCGCCATATTTGGGTTTGAGGGGAAGGAAAGCGAGGGGAAGAGTGGTGTGGAAGGTTAGGGACACCAGAAGACACAGGCATGGTGTTATGTTTTTTTTTTTGTGGGAGAGTTTGAAGAATCCGTGTGTATCTCGCACATGGCAAAGGTTTAATGGTTGGAAGTGTATAAGCGAGCGAGTTGTACGTGGTAATGTTTAAAGGGTGTTTCAGTTACGGAAAGTGTTCAACTAACTTCTTTATGGCAGATGATCAACACTTGGTGTTAATGTCATCCGCATAGACACTATGTGGAGATGCCTTCCGACATTAGTGGAGGTATCCGAAACGTTAAGCTACGTAGAATTTTTTGGATCTCTGAACTACGAAGAAGTAAAACCATCCATTGAAGAAGTTTCGCACCGTTAGACCTTTGCCATAACCGTGTAAAACAAAATTAGCTAACAGATGAGCGTGATGAACCCTTGCCAAAGGTTTTCGGCACACAATCACAATCAGTACATCAGTATGTCAGACAACACTTGTGCCAACAGTTCCGTGCTACTTTCCGGTGCTTTAAATGAAACTGCAAGACATTTTTCGCCCCACCAGCCAAGTGCGTTGGTCGGCCCGGAACGAACGAAGGAAGTTCCAGAACATTCGGGACGGGACCTTTTACGGACATCGCGGCGTTACGAGGGATCATCAGCGTTATGGAGGAGGATTGCGTCTGGTGCTTGAGCGCCGGGCGTCCCGGTTTCGCGCCATGCTGGATGTCAATTTCCGACCGTCTTTATGAAAGACTCTCGGGAAATTTGACGTCACACGCTTCCCGCATGTCTTACCCTTTCCTTGGGCTGGGCTGTAAAATATTCCCATCGTGCAGCGGACGGAGCTGGTACTGTACCGTGCGTATCGAATGTGCGATTTGCCGTACGGCAAGGCTGTCAGAAGCATCGGCCCTGGCCGTACATCCGGATTGGGAACATGTCACACACATACACGTGTGCACATTCCCACAACCTCAGAAGTCGCTCGGAAGAAGCTCGCTGGTGCTGGAGTTTGCCTGTCGCGGGGTAAAAATGGCGCAACGGACTTGAATAGTTTAATGTCATTTTCTGTTACAAATTTAACGCTTCCGCTCCGGGTAGATGCGGCTGCCGGCTGCGGTAAAGCGTGTGTGCGGTTGGTGAGGGGATGGAATGAAAGAAGAAGAGAGAAAAAAAACATAAACGACGGTATATAAATGCCGTCATGTTGGGTTTTGCCCTTTTGGAGGTGGCGAAATGTCTGGAGGTGATGAGCGCCAGTTAAGGATATGTTTGATACGACGTTTGACGCCCGGAAGCGCCGCTACAATGGCGTCGTTACGGTGTTCCGGTGCTGCTACGTGGTTTGGGTACCGTACGCCCAACGTCCTTCAATCAGCCAGCGCAATACAAATCACACTTGTATTGAACAGCAGCAGCAAATTTCTACACAGCCAAACGGTCCCTGCCACCGGTTCGGNGCCGTCATGTTGGGTTTTGCCCTTTTGGAGGTGGCGAAATGTCTGGAGGTGATGAGCGCCAGTTAAGGATATGTTTGATACGACGTTTGACGCCCGGAAGCGCCGCTACAATGGCGTCGTTACGGTGTTCCGGTGCTGCTACGTGGTTTGGGTACCGTACGCCCAACGTCCTTCAATCAGCCAGCGCAATACAAATCACACTTGTATTGAACAGCAGCAGCAAATTTCTACACAGCCAAACGGTCCCTGCCACCGGTTCGGTGGTGTGGGCGAACACATACCGCTGAACGGTAACGTTTGCATCAAGCCGTCACTCGCGGCAAGTGACACTTCATTCCTTGAATAAAATATAGCAATCCTTCAATTTCGCCACGTGCCGGCGTGAAGGTTTGAGACAGATTTATACTAATTTTTTTTTATTATTTGTTGAAAACAAACCAAACACGTCAATCGGGGTTGGCGAACGAGCCGAACCTTACCAAGTGTTGCCCCGGCCAGCAAATTAGTCCCTCGCGAGCGGACTTCGCATCTCAATTTAAATAATTTGCCCTTATTACCTGCACAAACTATAGCCTATACCGCACCACGTTTTCGTCCCGGTTGGATTCGGTCGTTTAATTTTGGGACGCGTCGGTGTGTTAAATCAAATCTGGACGGGGGAAATTGAATTGAAAGTCCGAAATACTCGCAAAACGGACGGGCCCCGTACAGGGCGACTACAAAAGTGTGAGCAACTGCGAAGTTGAGATTGGACGCAAAGTTCCCGGGACCCTTTTTGGGGAAGATTTCCACACCAAGAATACGAGCAAGAGAGCGAAAGAGAGAAAAAGAATGAGAGAGAGAAAAAGAGAGAGGGAGAGGGAAAGAGAGAGAGAGAGTAGGAAAAGCGGTCACCTTAAAATGCTAGGATAAAACATTCGAGCATACTAACGAAGGGAGATTAAATTAAAAATCGGCATTCGGTCGAAGCTTTACTGCGATCGGGGGTTTTGCGTGACACAAGGTGGCTTTTTCGCCCACAGCTGCTAGATATGTGGATTACTGTATTCGGCAGTCCTTCATAACCCTTTTTCGGTTAATTTATTCCCAAGCCCACCTGTTTGCCCTATCCAAACAAACATATCTTGGCGTCCTTACTTTATTTTGCAAGAAATTTCATGGATACAACTGCACTTTGTACGGGTACTCAAAGATGGGCTATGGATTTATACAATGAAAATTTTCCATAGCTTCACAAACTTTTGGCATTCTAGAAATTCTACCATATTTGGTTGTAGTTTATAGGGACCCCCCATACAAACTTGTTTATTAAAGTTGTACGATTCTTCGCTAAAACCTGCCGGAAAACAGAAATTCCAATAACGGTACCATTCTAGGAACTCTGGATATAAAAATGTGCCTGAGGAGTCTTTTCCCGAGGCTTTTGTGCTTAATTCCCTCCGACATTGCAATACTCACAAATGTTCTTGAGGTTAAGTTTGCCGTGAAATGCATCTGAATGCATTCCCGCAAACAAACAACAACATCTGTAATGTCAGGACATTGGAATGGCAAATACAGGAGTTGTACGAATTCTTGAATGTTGGCCGACAACTCAATAAAAGTACATCTAAATTTAGCCGAGTGTCCGAAAGTAAAGCTTTGAAAGAGTTATTAATTAGCGAGAGCTACCGGCCAGAGCAAGATGTTGGGCTCAGACGTATAATTGCGTACAATTGTCATTACGAAACTGAGCCGGGCCTTAAGCGATGGCTCACCCTTCTGGACAAAGCAATCCAAACCACGCGACACCAGCTTTGGTGGCCGGACCGAGCGGTGTTACCCTAGAGCGATTGCGTTCTCAAAAGCACATCGTGTTAAGCACGATACGGTAACAGGAAGCTCGTGCCGGCGTGTCGGCTTACGGCGTGTGGACAAGCTCGTGCTCACACACAGACAGTGCGTGAGTGTGTAAACCGATAGCGGGCAACTCAACACCTAACGCAACCCCAGATGAGCAGCGGGTTGAGCCGGAAAGCGTTCCGCACCGGCGCACATGTTCCCGATGAACATTCCGCAAACATCAAAATGGCGGACATCCTGCATTTCTGCTTTTTCGCTGTGTGTCTTGCGAGGATACTGTTTCACGGTCGCGCGATATCACGCTGTGGTGCGAGGTGAGTGGATGACGCGTGTTGTGGCGTGACGTGAGTCATGTTCAGTGAAAGCTGGTCACGGGCCGCTACCCTTGCGGGAACCCTTGCGATGGGCGTCCAGCAGCAGGGTGTTACCACCGCCGGGTGCGATTATCGGATGAGTTCGCTCATGGCAAGCAAAATGTTTCGTTTCGGCCACGGGACACTGTCCAAAGCATGCAAACAAAGCAGGGCAAAATAACCTCTTCAACGCTCAAAGCCGATTCCACCGAGTGCCTTCTAGGGGCAATTTTTGTTTCGTGTGTTTGTTTGTCTCCCGCGGACATGAGCAAAGGATACTTCAGCTTCTTGGAAAGCAATTTGAAACAAATAAAAAATAAAACAACTAGTGAGTTGGGGGGGAAAAAAATAAAAATCCCGCACAGTTGGGAAAACAAAACCCTAACTCGGTTGCTCTCGTCTTAAAGCGATTTCATTTACTTCGGTACGAACCGACCCCGGATCTCTGTGTGTATGTGTCTGTGCAAAAAGGGGTTGAAAAGGTGAGGGAAAGCCCAAGTTGGCCAGTGTTTGTTTGTTTGCATTTCATCTGATTGCTTGTCCCGCTCGAGGCCCGAGAAGGAGAAGGTGGAGAAGGAGAAGGAGGAGGGGGGATGAGGAGGGTTGGGAGTAGGGTTGGCGATTGGGGACAAGGGCATTATAGCGGAAGGGCTTAAATTCTTTTCTCTACATTCGGACGCAAAACGAAAAACGTGCACACGCATACAACAGAAACAACCGCTCTGTCAAAATAGTAACAAAAAGCAAAAAAAAGGAACGAAAAGTTTGATGGCTTCCGGGCCGGGTGGGCCACCCTGGGCCAGAAGGAAAATCCGTTCACCCGTTTCTCCGAGCGTTATACAGTGGGTGCGAACAGGAGGAAGATGTGCGTTTTCTTCATCTTCTCTTCTTTCTTACTTTTCTTCCTTTGTTCTTCTTTTGTTTCTTTCTCGTACGCATCGTGCAACCGCGGTCGCGGTTATGGAGAGTTTGAGCAGTGAAAATGTTTACACATTACCACCGGCCGTGTCGGGGATGGGTTGGGTTTTTTGGGGATTGCCATCACCCTCTTCCCCCCTCCCCACCCTTACCTCCCGCAGGTTAGTGAATGGTTTGAGTGTGAGCGCGTTTAACTTCTTAATTAAGTTTGATGGCCGTGTACGGGGTCGCTTAGTGACAGGTGCTGCACGATGCTGCCTTTTGCACCGCTGAATGCATTCATTGCATCCGTTTGCAACTATTGTGCGGGTCGCCCGGTTAACATGGAGTGTATTACTAATGGGAGTGTAGTGTTATTTGTTTGGAAACAACTTAAAGGAACATTTTAACAGTTTTACTAAAGTTTATGCTTTATTGTTGAGTTCTTACGGTATAAGTATACACATAATATTTTTTTTAATGTATTAACAGTAGAACGACGATTATCCGGCTCCTTTCATTATTAATTTTAAACGATTGTCAGATTTAAAAAATAGCGATTCTGGCAAGCAACTCTAAACCAAATACTAAGCAATATAACTTAAAACTACGACCGGACATGCACGTTTTCGTTTATATTTCTTCTCGAAAGTCTAACTATACACTATAAACGACATGACGTAACGCACATGATATACAAAATTGGTGGTCTTATTATCCGTGAAAATCGATTAACCGGCATACCAGGCACCATTTGTCTGGTTAATCGACATTGTACTGTACTTACATTGCTTCATTTTATATGGCTTTTTTTCTTTGAGGTTATTAATTTGGAAAATTTATTCAATCTCTTCCGAATTTCAAGTTTTGCATACCGATCTTCACCTTGAGCAATGTAAAAACACTAGGATTTATCTAGCAAACGAGAATTAATTGTACGAAAGATAAATCGCATATATTGCAGGGTTTGCTGACATGAAAATAAAAAAAACAAGGGTTTATAGCAAACTTTCGTTTGCCAAATTATGAAACAAAGTTATGAAAGCATAACAGAATCCTAAACGTATTAAACCTTGTTCTCCTTCCCAATCATGCTGCGACTTGGAAGAAAAATTTTAATTGCGAATGGTAAAAATAAAAACCCCTTCTGCTGGATGTGTATGCGGTTTGCATTTTTTTTTGTCTGTGTGCGTTTATTTCACTCGCCAAATAAATCGTTCGGTTTCGGTACCGAACCCGAACAGCTTTCCTAGTGCGGAGGGTAAAGATGCCCTTGCCAGTCCCGAGCCCAAGCCTAAAGGAGGGGCCCTCCAACCTCCCCCCCCCCCTTCCTCCTCGATTACTTTTAAGAAGCTTACACTTCCGAGAAGGTGCGGCAAACCCTTACCAGTGCCGTTTTTACGATTTAATTGACCAATTGAAACGGGCACGATTCGTTTACGGGGCTCACCGTTCTAATGGCGCATAAGGGCGAACGGGCGCATAAAATAATTTGCGCTGCGCTGCGCTGATAAAAGATTCGTTTCGCAGCGGTGCAGAAGCAACCAAAAAAAAAAAAGAAAGAAAGAAAACAAAAAACAAAACCGAAAACACGTTTTACGAGCGCTTGTTTTATGTGATGTTTTTCATGTAGCATTAAAAACGAGTACCTGGTGTTTTGAGTTATGAAAGTTTTAATTGCTGTAGAATAAATAAAGCCGATGGACAGCAGATGCATGAACGGGCCTGCACTATCACGCACTTACCGTGAATTCTTATTTTATCCTGCTGTAAGTGAAGTTTCACACCACCATCGTCGTGTTAGCGTGGTTGAAGTTTGCCACACGTCCAGTTTCCCGTACCCGGGGGCTAATTTATTGTCCATGCGCTGCCGGCAGGACGAACCGACGACTGGACGACCTCACCGCAAGCTATGCGTATCGGTTGCGTATTTTCACTCTCACTATCGCATTTTTCGTTCGCTGTTTGGCATTCTTGGCGGGGTTTTTCGCACGCATTCCACATCCGGACGCTCGCTCGGGTGCGCTCACTCCCAACAAGAAGCCAACGCTACCACGCCAGCGCTCTATAAATTTTGCTGTCCGTGTTGTTGTTGTTGTTGCTGCTGCCTTTTTTCTTGTTATCCACCCACACTCACCGTCCACGATGGACCATGTCGCGTGATGGAAAGCTCCTGTCGCACAGGAGAATGGCCTTTTAATACCCGTCGCGTAGCAAAAGTCACCCGGCACCGGAAACGTTCACGTCCAGTTCAGGATTTTTATTTTCACATCCCGGGTGGCAGGGTGTGATAAATAAATATATATATATATATATAAACGTTCACCTTCTTTTCATTTCCCAGCGAAAAGTTATTTCCATTTGCTTCGCTTTCCGTAGCCGTGGTACAAAATCAAGCAAAGTAGGCACAAAGATAAGGCGCCTCCATTAAGCGAGGTAACCGAGGGTATGCCCTGGGCAAATGTTAGTAACACCCGCGATTGTGCGCCTTAACCGCCCCTTACAAAGAAAAGAAAGGCAGGTGTGTGTGTGAGTTTCGGTGTTTGGCTGTTGGAATGATGTTTTACATTTTGGCAGGGGACAGACGCCCAGTACGGTGGTAAAATTTTGAGCGTAAGCTCAGTGCCGCCATTTTGATTTTATGGTTTTGTTAAACCAGCAGGTTACAACTATTTACATCGGCATGCCCAAGAATCTTTTGCTAAACACAAACTTTATCATGCATGCACGGTTAGAATAATGTTACCAGTTGAAATGACAAGAGTGTCACAATATTTGACAATCTTTCTAATCGTATTATAGGACCGTAACTGTCAACTTGTCAGTCGTGTGGTATAATGCAGAAATATGAAGAACTTTTATAGCGTTGCAAACCGCCATAATAAATGTGTAACCGTAAAAGAGCATTTCCCAGCGCTGGTCAGACGAGGTCGAAAACAATTAAATGCTCAATCATACCCTTCGGAAGACAGAAGCTAACTGCACATGCTCTGCCTCACCGACATCACTCGTAAACTGTAGCCGTACGGCACGGCTCGTTAACACTCGCACGTGCTCGCGCCGAATGCAATCGGTCGATTGGTCGGCGCTTTTACGATCGCTTCGTGCCGTCGCGGACAACCCGGTTGGTGGTTGGTAAGTTGGTGGTGATTTAATTGTAAAGAAATGTTTATTTCTACCGCGAACGAACGTAGAACGGGACGGGAATAGAAGGCACGGCAAATAAAACGAAAGCATAAGCAGTGCCTGCACATGTGGCTGTGATTTATGATTTTTTTTTTTTATTTGTTTCGCTACACACTAAACGTTTCAAAACATCATCGTTTTGCTGCTTTACACCCGGCCGCTTTACACAGCCGCTAGCAAACTACTAATAGTTCGCTAATGAAAAGCGAAACGATAGGAACCGCTGCAACCGTATCGCAAGCGTCGGGCCGGGTTCGAAAAATTGGGAAAGAAAGCAAACCCTCCCCTCCCCCCTCCTCCCCCTCCCCCCTCCCCCGGACAGCAAACTGCCCACGAGATGGGGGAACGGGCAGCGGCCAACGGGGACGGCTGGGAAGGCTAACGAAGCAATTTATTTTGCAAAAAGTAATGAGAAAAAGGCAATGGGACAGCTCGCCGGCTGTGCCGAGTGGCGTGCGAAATAAAACGGAAATAAAAGCTTAAACACCTTTTTATCTTACGCTTCGTTTTCGTTTTGCTGCCACTTCTACTGCTGGTGTAACCCGCTTGGGAGGATAAAAGCCTAGTAGGAAGGAAGCAGGGTAGTACAGGGGGTGGATGGGCCGGGGTGGGTTAATAATCTAAAAAGGTGACATACGGAAAGCCGGTGAAACAGAAGATAAAAAAAACACATACACACACACACACCCACCCGGGGAGTCCGGGCATGGGCCAACCCGAAACAGTTCATACGAAACGATTAGAGCGGAAAAGGAAAAGTTTTGGACGAGTTTGCTTCTCGTTTTTTTTTTGTTTTGGGAGCTTATTCTTGTACCATCCGGGCGCCGGGAAGCGGAAGTCGCATCGTACCCTGGTTGGAGCTGAGAATAGCACTGACATTCCAGCAAGAAGTTTGTACAGTTGCTGGGGTAGATGGCGATAGAGAGGGGCGGGGGGAGGGAGGGAGGGGGGTTTGGTTTTTCGTCTCATTTTGTTTCCCACTTCTATCGCGTATGCGATTTGATTGTTTCGCTTGTTCCCTGTTGGCCGTCTTGTTAAAAGGTGACAAATATTCGTTTGATAAGGCAACTGTGTACAGCGCGTTGCATACATTCAGGCTTATTTGCGCATTGCACGCTTTAGCGAGCGGGGCCTTAAACCGCAAACAACAAAAAAAAAAACAGACACAACTAAAATAAACAGCAACAGGAAAACAAAAATCCACATTACACGCACGAAAGCGCCTCAAAATTATGCAATTCGCAACACCAAACGACATTAAATGTTCTTTTTTAAGTGGATTTTGTACTAATTAAACGCTAGCAAGCTAGCAAAGGCAGGAAACGTGCAGGGTTGCTTGTGGAGAAGCTTTTTCACCGAATAATTTAGCTTTGCCTTGTCGTGTTTTTCTAGGCGAAAAAATAAAAATCAAACGAAACACCTCCACCATCGGTACGTCTAATGACCGCCAGGTCACCGGTATTGTTTGTTATTGCCTGACATCTTTGCTGCTTCTTTCTCTCTCTCTCTCTCTCTCACACACGCACACCAATATAGAAGTGGTTTACCCATTGGTTGTCAGAGCAGCTGTCCGTACGGTCAGCAAAGGACGATTAGACGTTTGTTTCCATTCCTGTGTCACAGGCTCGAACGCAATGATTGAGGTTATTTGGCACCCTCGCAGGAAGGCAAACAGAAGACCGAGCGTGTTCCTGGGATCGTGAATCGGGCGCAGGTGGTAGCAGAATGGAGAGTGATGGACAAATTAGTCACAAAAACATTTTCGTTGCTTTCTTTCTTCCTTCCGAAAAAAAAAAAATTTGACTCTGCTCTGGGCAATAGCTGCGCTGTGCGTTTTCGTGTGCTGTTGGAAGCAATTTGATTTTCCACGAAACATCGCCACTTCTGCCGCGTTTGCTTCCGTCGCAAGCAAATTAGAATGACTAATTTTGGTGCGGCCCACAACACCGAAAGGTGCATGAAATCAAATGTTTCCCCAGCAGCTCGAACATGCGATAAGTGGCTGCGATCGAATGGATGGTTCGAATGCGGAATGGAAGGGCGTATTATGTGTGTGACACACCGGAAGTATTGTAGCACCGCGTAGGGGACGGTGAAGGGCCGGGTGGGGGGGGGGGGGAAGGGTAACTTAATTAGTGGACCGCCGGAATCGCGGGTAAAGCGCGCGTGTGCCTGGAATGGGTTTTGTTTTTCGATGTTATTTTAAACTAAGCGTGGCTTGAATATATGTGTGGCAGACGAGTGCTGCAGGGTAGTAAGAGTGTAAGACGAAGGGAAAATGGGGGAAGGGGAGGAGGAGGGGGGAGGAGAGTGGGAAGGTTTGAAGAGCGTGTGGCTAGGATAGGTTTTCATAACGATTCGAAACATGACACCATCAATTAAGCTGTCTCACTGTGATCATCTACCTTCGAAACGCTTCACTGTCTTAGCTCCCTTGTTGCCCAGCTTCTTGCCGCCCTTTGCCAATACCATTCCTTCGCCCCACCCACCCCTTCTTCTCCTCCTCCCTCCGTTTCTTCCATCCCCCTAATAGTGTTTAGATAAGGAAAGGGAGGGGCACGCATGCAGGGAGTAAAATTTCCACAACTTCAATCAGCCACACATTAGAATGTTGACGATAATGGCAGGTAAAGAAAAGCGAAAGCCAGGATCTTTTAAAGCGCAGAAACAAGGGGAAAAGGGTGGCGAGTTGGAGGGTTGTATACAATGTACCTGTAAACGCGTGGGTAAGCGTGTGTTTGGCGATCGGTACGTGTGATCGCATGAAGATCTCACAAAGTCTCTCCGGTGTCACACCATCCACCATCAGGTGTTTGCCGCTCGGTGTCAAGGGTTCCATGCGGTGGCGTGAGTGGGAAGGGGAGGGGGAGAGGTGGCGGAAGAGAGAGGGATGGAGGTAAGTAAGGGAATGGGCAGGGTATAATCGAGTGACGAGCGAGCAACAAAGTGTGCCCGACTTTTGCGGTTGCGATTGTTTATGCGGTACTGCACGCTGGTGCTATATTGTTTGCTATAAATGTCTGGTGGCACTGGTGACTTTCGTTTGCCACACGACACCTTAACGTGCGCACACACACACACACACACACACACACAAACAACGGGGACATCAATAGGAGTGTGGGAGATGGCAAAGCAAATGATCGCTTGATTTTGTGCCGCTCACCCTTACCGCTGACGGTTAAAGCCACTCGTTCCACTCGTGCGTAGCGGCTGAAGCCTTGACAGCGATTATAGCACCGAAGCGCGTATGTTGACGTGTGGCGATCTGGCGCATCGTGCGACTCGAGATCAAATTACACACATTAGATGGCAGCCCGGGAGTTATCCAGGCGTTTAATAGCGCTATGATGCGTGCTATCCACGCGAGCATACCATTCGGATCCGTACCGTGGCGGTACGGGGGCCCCATGTTGATATCTCAATCACCCGACACCGGAACCGACCTGTTGCCGAGCTGTGCGGGCAACGGTCTGGCCGTAACGCTAAACCGACCGACGTGCGAACAGTTGCACAAAACTGGCACCCCGTGTGCGGCCTGCCAGCTAGCAGCTACGCCAACGGCAGCTGCGTTCTGACAGCTAATCCGCACCCAACAAAAGAAACACGGACTCCCCTTGCGCCCTTAAAAGGGTGTTTTGGGGATTGTTTTTTGCTTGCTTGCTTGCTTGCTTGGGTGGGCCGATGAAATGTGTCTCCATGTTGGGATTACCGCAACCGTTTTGCGTGTGCTTTAGACCCTGAACCGGGCTGGCCGCTCGGTGTCGTTAGACGTTAGACGCTAGACGTCCGGAAACTGTGACCGAATGGGAAGCCCGGCTAGCGCCGAATAAAGTCATCGGGCGTTCTCAATCTCGAGAGAGAGAGAGGAGGGCGAGAGAGAAAGAGAGAGAGAGAGAGATGGGTGAGAATGAGAAGGCACGAAAAATGTGTGTATGGGCGGCTGTTTCGGTCCCGGCACGACCGGGCGTGTGAATCACGATCACGAGCCTGATGTACTGCGAGTGTGTGTGTGCGCTCCTTGGGTATGTACGAAAGCGTATGACAGCTAGGCGAACGCGTGGGGCATCAATTGCATCCAGCTGATGGTGAAGGGAGTGCAAGACATTGGAGCAAATGTGCTTCCACCTTCTTTGCCGTTGGTTGGTTGGTGATTGAGACGTTTCTTTCGCTTTTTTTTTTGTTTGTTTTGTTTCTGTAGGTAAGAATGCCGGTCGGATTGGCCGGTGCGAGGTGAAGCCAAGGCGTCGCTTATCTGGTGAAGATGCAACGCTTTGTGCGGGAGGTCGATGAAATTGTTTGGTTTAATCGATCGAACAGTTTTGACACACCGCGATCAAGCGAGCTGCTCGCAGCAGCCATGTTGAATCCGAACGCGTCCGGGTAAGAGTGGATTTGACTGCGGTGGTGTTAGTGTCATCTTGCGAGGTTTACAAGTGCGGGTAGAAGCGTTAGCTTTAGAGACGGTGGCAGCGGCGTGATTAGAAGTAGTAACACTATACTTTTTTGTTTGTTTTGCTCCTAAAGCTAAGCTTCTGCTGGAACGTATTGAACCTTCAAGGTCGGCCGGGGATAAAGTGTCTTAGCACGCCGAACTTTTCCTGCTTCCTGCTTTTTGCCCACCGTGCCCACCAGTCGGCAGCGGGCACCAGTCAATCAGCCGTGTACACACCTCCAAACAACACCGCGCTGGAGGAGCGGCCAACAGGCGACCTCGCGCCGGTTCTTGCGTGCCGCAACCTTCAACCATGAAGGTTGCGTTGGCGGGGGCAACCTTCACTTACCATTGCCGAGCTGTAGAGCGTGCCGGTCCGGCATGCGCGGTGCGGTGCGTGATCATGATCGCCTAAGCCGCCGATATTCGCCGCCGAATTCGGACATTCGGGCGTGGGGGTGAACGGGCGGCCTGTGGCCGTATATTGCCAGTAATAATTTTCCGTCGTATGCGCCCGCGCCACCGACGCGCGTAATGCTGGTGTACGCTGGTGCGAAGGCGCGCCCAGTCGGACAGCAACGCAAATCGTGTAGCAATGGGCACGATTTCGAGCCGTCCGGACCCTATCCCGTGGATGTACGATTGGAGAGCAGGTGGACGACGACGACGACGACGACTGCTGCTGCTGCTGCCTGCGATTGGCATAGGTGGAGAATGTTGAAGTAGCGCAGTAGAGACGGGAATGCTTTGCCGTTTGTTGCTTATTTTTTTACGCTTAGATTCATTCCAATTTATGGCATGTGTAAGTGTGCGCTCGTTCGATTTTTGTTTCTTTTTCGGCTGTGTAGGTACATGTCTTTTTTTATTGTTGCTGTTGTTGTTGCTGTTATTAAATCTGTGATTGAGAGGTTATGGTTTTAGGTTTTTGTTCCTATTCCCCGCATTCCGCACTTCCGCCCCACACAACCAGAAGATTAGGTGGTGAATCGTACCGCTGAAGGTAAACTGACGAGAGGTTTTAGCTATAGAAGCACGGTTCCTACACACAGCCGCACCAGTTGAAAATGTGCTGACAGTGAAACGGTTGCACTGCAGGGTTACTCATTGCCCGGGATGGGGAAGATGGGTTTTCATTCGATTTAGAGGTTTGAAAGAGTTTTTGTTTTTGCTGCTTATTTGGTGCTAAAACCTTTTCCGCCTATCAGTGACATGAATTATCGATAGCTAAAGTGACCGGTTCTGGTTATGGAGATGTACGGGTCAGTTGAATGTTTAACCTTAGGAACGGTTATGTTCCGTGAGCCGTAAATTGTATATATGGTAGACTTAGGTAAACACTTAAATACATATAATTACCTGTACATAAAATAACATTCTTCTCCGTTGTTAATATTGAAGCACAAGAACTATCTGAACATCTCGCCTCGTAGTGCGGTTCACGCTTAAATATTTGACTTTTTTATCTACTTTTTTAACAATATGAGTGAATTATAAGTAGACAGTAATCTATGTATATAAATATTACTGCGTTATTCGGTATGATTCCCAGTGTGTGCGTGGAGCGCACTGAGGCCCATGCGAGAAGAGAGTCCCTGGAGTGTCATTATTACAAGTTAATGAAGAATTTCTATCCAATTATTATTTGGTAGACATATCTGAGTCATATTATCACCATATTTTAGAATAGAACAATGCTGGTCCACCATTTACAATAGATGATAGCTATAACTTGAAAACTTAGTGAGGAACGAAGGCTCAAAACTGCATAGAGGCCTCGCTTATTCGAGGTTTGGGTATAGTTGCGCTCATCTTTGCAAAAAGATTTAATTGACACATCACGATCACAATTGTAGACTCATGGGACGGTTGAATGTAAAATGGATTAGAGATTCGACAGACTCATATCCTGGTAGCGTACTGTGATAAGGGTGAGATGTCAATCAATTGTAGAATCAAATTTAGCCAGATTATCTCACTCGGACCGAATGCATATTGCATAGAACTCAATATCCTCTGCGATAGATACTCAAAACTAATGTAGTTTCTTTGGGGCGTTGAACAATGTCCTGATTGAGGTCCTCTAGCTGAAAGAAAGGGGAAAGAGACGAACTGACGACTCTGACCACGAAATGAACCATCAAGAATTCAAACACTCTTATCTGAGGAGAAGATTTACTTCGTTTGCTTTATTTACTTCGTACGAGGTCTATCAGATATACGAGTTGTGCCATTTTTTTTTTTGGAATTGGAGCCAGGGAAAACTGATACAGTTCGTTATAAATGTCGAACAATATACTCTCAAGCAAACAGGTGCAGAGGTGACTAACCATAACGTCAATAGGTTAGTAATGAATTGTTTGTCGCCGTAATCAGCACATTGGAGGCAGAAATAGAGCAGAACAAACAAAGCTGAAATATACGAGATTACTAGGGAGCGAGAACGATCAGTCTTCCCGCAAGATGGCAACCCCTGCTGCAATGCTGCCTAAAGTGTGTGCCACGACCGTGTAGAAGGACTCCCTGCATCCAGCCGTCCGCTTGTAGGTGCTTTTTGTGAAATAGCTTCGATAATAATATTAATAACTGACAACGCGTCGAATCTGGACGGGCGAGTGAGGAACAAGCAACAAAATCTAAACAACAACTACAACACACACGCAATCGGAGCAACAGCAACAGGACAAAACAAAAGAATGCACAAGTCACCACGTCGGTGCGGACAATGGCGCGCGCGCTCGCGATCGCACCCAGACATTAGAAGTTTGCGGATGCGTGTGTTAATTAAGACGGCACGTTTGCGACGATGAAGAAGGCCGCTGACAGTGCCGAAGCGAGCGCTCGCGGACGGTTTTGCGGCGCAAGGGAAGCCGGGCATGATAGGCAGAGCAGTGACCCATGACAGCTAGCCATCGATCGCATCGGATCGGATCGGAATCGGCAACGGTGATAATGATTATGACGATGACGGGGCCACTAGCAAGGCCCGGTGCTAGTGTGTTGGTACCCTGCACACATGTGCGCTCGCCCTTTTCTTTCCTGTTTCCATCGAGCTGTCTCGCTCGCGCGCGAACGGACCTGAAGCACTGTGGTCGCGTCGTGTGGTTTATAATTTTTATGTATTGATTATGGTTACCACGATGCTTGCGAGCTGAATTGGTTTTTTTGTTNGGGCGCAAACTGCACACACACACAGACACACACACACACACATACTACGGGATGGTTTTGCAATAAACCACCGCAGAAAGTAGGTGAATAAATGTTTGAAAACAAATTGAGCTGATGAAACATTCAACGCTCGTCCTCGGACCACCGATGCGCAACCGAACCGAGACACACACCTCTTCCTTTCTTGATGTAGAAAGGGGGTGGGGCGGTGGTGGGAGAGGGGTTGATGAAAAGGAAAGCGGAAATAGAGACGATCACTGCAGGGGTTATCAAAACCAACTGCTAAACCAATATTGGATTGGAATGTTTCCCATTCCTGCTTGCTAGCAGATTGAACATGTGCAAGGATATGTAATTTAATAATAATAACACTAACTTTCTGCTGCCGCATATGCGTACAGAAACTCAAACACGCCACAAAGCAAGTCCTAACAATAATCTTCCATGCCGTTCTGGTACGGGATTGGAGCATGAACATCGAACAAAGAAATGGTAAGGATTTTCCCTAAATTGGGGACAAGTACCGGGCGCCTCCATCTGAGGTTGGGAAAAAATTAATTATGTTTTTTAGAGTTCTATATTGTTTTTTTTTGTTTCGCTCCCACTAAAGTACGCTTGAAATTGATGATTTAATGCACGTATTATGATGCTGCCCCCAGAGCCGCATTGAATGAATGGAATGGTCGCATTGCGAAACATTGCTAAAGCAGGGAGCGGATGTTAAGCTTAGAAGCTAATTATTCGCAACCGTAGTAAAGCAGATACAGTTTACATCCACCATCTGCCATACAAAAGCTACAAAAAGGGACACGTTTGTTTGTTTGTTTGTTTTTTTTTTGCCAATGTGAAACAAAAACCGAATCAGTCGCAGAAAAGCGCACAACCCTGCCAAAAGCGCACCTCGTAACGTTTCAATCAATTGCTGCTGTTACGTGCAGCACAGCCTTGCCTACGTAATCGATGTAGTTTTTTCAAAATAGCCACAGAGAAACCAATCGCAACTGTTCGGGCTAAGCGCAGGGATTTTGCTGGTGTGGCTGCTGTAACGCTGAAGCAGATCGTTGTAAACAGCGAGCTTCAAGCTCATCCCGTCCGCTCGGGATGAGATTATTCGTGGGACAACTGCTCGGTTGGAAGCTTTGTGGGAGGGGGGGGGGAGGGGAGAAGGAGGAGGGGAGGTGGGAAGGAGGGAAGACACTCTTACCCTTGTCATGCCGCACGCCGCACGAGGCGCCAGGGCTTTGGGGTTTGGAATATGAAAGCTTACGGGCGGGATCACTCTGTTCACCCCACGCCCAACCGGTTAGCTTTAAACGGGGCCGCCCGGGCTGGTAGCGTTCCTGCATCCTCCCGCAGCTCGGATGTATCCTTTCCAGGAATGGGTCAGCAACAGTGTCGCAGGCCCTGCTGGTTTCTGTCTGCATCGTGCACGAAAGGACAGGGTTTGGGCGGCTTTGCTGATTGCTACTTGCTCGCAATCGAGTTCAATTAATGTACTGTGCCTACCCACAATTCTTTCCTTCTCATCGGGCACACACACACCAACACGTTGTCCTACATTACACACACACACACACACGACAGAGAGAGAGAGAGAGAGAGAGCAACACTAGCAGAAGGATAACGCAGCACAATAGAATTGGAGCGATGGCCCATTTGTTGTCGACTGTGGGCCGCAATTGCCCTGCCCATGCAAGGGCTCGTGTTAACAAAAGGGACCCTGTAAAGGGAGATGGTGATGCATTATTGACTGGGAAAGGTTGCCACTGTAAACGCCTTCCCACGCCGGGGGTTGCTCGGTGCTCGGTGGACATTCGCCCGAGTGCCACTCGGTCGGGATACGATAAGCCGGTGCATGCATGATCGATTATTTCGCAATTCGATTTGAGCGCTGCCCTGGATGCAACAGGCACGTGCAAGGGGCCTGGATGGGAGCAGCACGCCCTTAGCGTCGGGGTGGGTTCGGATGCAGTGGCGAGCAGTTACTAAATCGAATTGTCCAATTATCGTTCGATTGGCTGGCCGGCATTTGCTTGACAGCTCGTGAGCGATTGAGTGTTTAACGCGCTGGGTGAAGCTTTAGCTGCCGCAACGCAACATCCACGTGCCCGGGGGTTTGACAAGAAGCTAATACCACCCGCACGAAGATCAACCACGCGTCGGGTCAGGATCGAGTTCACCAAGCGGCCTTGTTCCTGCAGCTCGCTTCTCGTACTTTCTTTCATTCATTCTCTCCCTTTCTCTCCCTTTCTCTCTCTCTCTCTCTCTCACTCTCTCTGTTTGCAGGGGAAAGACGCCATGACGCCACCAACACCAGCAGCAGCAGCAGCAGCCGTCGCAGCCGTCGCAGCCGTCGCAGCCGTATCGCAGTAGCTGGCCCAACATCAGCGCACCACACCCGTGCCCACAGGTCGCCCACTAGCAGTGTTCAGCGCCGAGTCGCCAACGTCGTACACGTCGCGAGCCGCCATGAACGAGTCGGAGTGTGCCAGCCTGCTCGCGTCCGTACAGTGGACGGATCCGACCAATCTGGTCTCGCTGGCGGTGCTGGCGTTCATCAACGTGCTCGTCATCGTCGGCAACTGTCTGGTGATTGCGGCCGTGCTCTGCTCGCACAAGCTGCGCAGCGTAACCAATTTTTTCATCGTTAGTCTAGCTGTTGCTGATTTATTAGTCGGATTAGCTGTATTGCCATTTTCGGCCACCTGGGAGGTGTTTAAGGTAGGTTTCGGCCAGGGTTCCGGTTTTCTGCCGGTGCCGCCGCTTAGGTTCTGGTTCACATTCGTTCTTTTCCGCTTTGCTTCCAGGAGCAGAGGGAGAAGAGGGAAAAGGGGACGGGGGAGGGTTGTGGGTGGGGAGGGGGGTGGGGGTTGGCATAACGAAACGCTCTGTACGCACTCGACAGCAAATAGGGTGGCGGTACACGGCGCGTTGCTGCAGCTTTCGCCCCTTTTTCTGCTGCATCTGCACGGTGGGCAACAATGCACAGTGAGAATGGACAGAAAAAAATGTTTTTTTTTTTGTTAAATGAAACTTTCAACAGCAAACAAGCAAATGTGTCAACTTTGCTTCCTTTTATGAATGTAAATAGGTATTTCTTTACAAGATTCTAAATATATTGTAATGTTAGTATTGATTAAAGTAAAAAAACGACCATCCATCATTTGCCATCGATTTCCATTGTGCGGTCAAAATAAAAGTGCGAAAGTGCAACTAGCGCCCCAAATCGCATCGTGTAAAGACGCCCTTAGCCCCGTTTTCCTTCCTTTCTTCCTCTCTCTTTCTTTCTCTCTCCCCCTTCTCTTTCTCTCGTTCAGGGTGTTATTTTTGTTTTCTACTTAACTAATTCTTTAACCGTTCGCTCGCGTGTACCACACACCCGATTGATTGGGGACGCCGATTTTCTATGCAAATTCAAAAAGTGCAATCGTCTCTAGTTACCACCATTACCACGCCGGTGTTCCTGCCAGGCCGGCGAGCAGTGTCGCACGGCGCGACAAGGTGCCAGTAACGATAGTAACTTGCCGCGACTGTTGTAATGGGCTGCATTTTGTGTAAAACCCTTACATGACTCACACTAGTGCCAGCGGCAGCAAAAACAGGCAAGTGTTTGGTAAATCTAATTGAAGGCAACGGGCAACACCATCCACCCCAAAAGTGCCCGTTTCCGCATTGTTCCGTGCACATCATCAAACTGTCAAAACTGTCACCCTAATGCTCCGTAATGGCGCACCGAGCCTGCAAGGGTTAACGTTCGCCGTACCGCTCGCCTTAACCTTGTCGCGCCCCGCCATGTCACGAGTGTTAGCATCTTGTCGCAGACAATCTTTGCATACGGTCGATCGTGTTCGAACCGCCAACACCGGTGATGATGGCAATGCATTTACATTTGCAAGCTTCACTCCACACCGAGCGCCCGCCGTTGCAGTGCGCTGCCACGCCGCACCATCGAGCCGGGTGCCACCCCGTTGCCAAAGGTGGTTTTGTGCAAGCGTTCCGGCCCGGCGAAACGTGCGCCGGCAGTGAACCACGAAATGGCAATTATGTTCCACGCTGCACGAAGCCCACGATCGCACCCATGCGCTCGTTCGCCCGTTCCACCACCGGCCGGCTGCCACAAACACGTTCGCGTTTTGAGGACGTCGCGTTGTAAAACGACATCCACATTCGAATCGGCAAAATGATCGCCAATTTATGTGCACACCGCAGCCGGCACGCAGCCACGTGCCTGGTTAAAGATAATGCTTCTTAATAAAGCCACTCCGATCGGCACTACAGGCTCGTGAGCAGCAAGGGCTCGCCAGCTGACTGTACGGATTGCTTACCGTTGCTGTGATTGTCGGTTGTGTTGTTGAAGAAATGTTTTATCGCTAAATTAAACAATCTAAACGATAGCGCTCAACTTTTACCACCCGATTGAGTGCGTATCGCTCAGCGGAAGAGAAGCTGGCATGCTGGCTGAGTGCTTGCATCACACGTGAGTGCCTAACCGACCACTCAGCTCAGAGAAGTTCGTGCGGCAATGACATTATTATTTCAAATAAAATTAAAACTTTTTCTGCCGTTTATACATTACATAACTGTTTAGGGTTTTATCGATTTACCAAATTGAAATAATTAAACAAAAGGAAACGTTGCTTATCCCACACATTTTGGGTTATTGCGCCCTCTTTATTCACTTTACACAATTTGCGAATAAATAATCAATAAAAAAAAAACGAACGATTTCCATCATCGTTTGTAGATAAAGCAAACTAAATCAAGATTACATAATAATTACCAAATGCATTAAGTATTGTTTCCAGCAACGATGGAAGAATACAGTTCATCCGTTGACGGCTAATAAGGTGTTCGTTTCATACACGAAATTTGGTATGGATTTCAATTACAGTCAAATCTCTCTGAAGGGACCGCCATCTTAGAGAGACAGCTGCAGCTTTGACAGCTTTGAATGTCAACAGTGTTTGTTTACCATTTCAAAGCATAAACCTGCGTAAATAAGTCTTCAGCCATACACTGTTAACGCAACCATCACTAGCTGTCATTGGCAAACATCAAAGCACGTCTATGCTGTAGACTTTGCAGCTTTGATAGACATAAAATGTATTTATGACAACATTATAAAAATAATGTGAGTATTCTTATTCTTCATATGGATCAATGATATTATCATTGCAACAATCAACACTGCTTTATCGTTAAATCTAGTTTTCCAAAATCCCCGTCAAATTCTAAGTGACATTTTTATACTGCTGCTGCGTAAAGCTTGTACGCTAAACTTTCTTCTCCAAGAAATGTCCGAGTGGATAGCCACTGATGGGAAATCCATATTTTTGGAAAGCATTATTGGAAGAAGGGTTCAAGATTGGGCGAGTTCTTGGTAGTGCGCTCGGTTGTGTTTATTCTAATCTCCGAAAAATCTACCTTTTTCGTTAGATGTAAGGTGGAAGCTGTCAATCCATATCACGTGTCAATATCGCCCCCGCACGCTGGTTCGAAGCTACGTTGACGTAGATTTCAGCACAACACACACACACACACCATCGATGTACGCTTAATATGTGCAGCTTAATTAAATTGTGTCGATACTATCCGAAAGCTTCGCTTCGAAAGCCACAAATGATGCCGGACGATGTGTATGATCCATTCTCCAGGGCGTGCAACCGAACCGGGCCGGGCCGATATCGTTATCGTTATTGGAAGGGGTGTACCAATACACACCAAGCCCTAGAGCTTCGGCATTAGGGCAGCTGTACAATATGGCAATGGTTTGCCCTGCGCTGCCCAGCACGCAGCAGTGATACCCGGTGATCGTCCTAGCAATTTCAGCAATGTCCAGAAAGCACCGTACCATTGTTGTACTATTACAGCAGCATATTCCCGGACCGTTACGTGATCGGCCGTTGATTGAGATTATTAATTCTCCCCAAAACAACAACCCCCCCCCCCCTCAGATGCAAGCTAGATTTGGCATTTTGGGGGGTGAAGCAGCTGCCAGGGATAAGATGTTATCTTCCTTGTGCGAGCGATAGGGTTTCAATGGGAGCTAGCATAAAAGAACAATAACGAAGCGGTCTCGCCGTATGTTGGTCGGGTGCGGGCTGCAACCAATTTCCTCCCATTCAGCCGTGGTTTCGTGCGGTCCTCATCTGCCCTTCGGGCTGGGTACGATTGTATCGAGAAACCGCAACCCCACCCATGCACGGGCTCGGCGCGTCGCAGCAAAACCGCACCGGAAAGCGGTACGACCCTCTACTACAAGGGATGATCGCCGTGGTTGGGTTGGGACGATGGCTGTCAGACGATAAACTGCAGTGTGCCCCACCAGTGGAGTCTGGGAGTGAAGTGAATCAGTGATTCACTTGTACCAGCCACTCGGCACACACAGCACAGCAAAGGTTGGTGTGTGTGTGTGTGGGTGTGTGTGTGTGTGTGTGTGGGAAGATGAAGCAGCATATGCTGCATTGGGGATATTTGGCTCACCGAACGCGCAAACGGTAACATCATCCACACAGCAACAACCCACCCCCCCTCACTTCAATACCTCCTCCCGCTCGCCGATGCCACTTCCCACGTTGTGCAAATGAAAAGGACAGCTGCCCCTAAATGTATGCAGAATCAAGAAGATACGCCCCCTTCTCTCTCTCTTTCTCTCTCTCTCTCTCTCTCTCTCTCTCTCTCTCTCTCTTCTGCACACACACACAAGCATACAAAACACAAACACTTCCGTGGCAGGTGAAAAGACAAACGGGCCAAGAAGAAAGGGAAAGCAAAAAAAAAAGTACGCAGCACCCAGCACAAAACCCAAAACTCAATATTCATTCAAATTTATTCAGATTTCTTATCAATCCTTCGGTCCCGCTTTGTGTTACCATCGGTGTGTTTATTTTTGTGTATGTGTGTGCATGTGTGTGTGTGTGTGCGGGAGTGTATTAAAAATCAGAGCCCGCTATATTTCCCTTTCAACCCTCAGCCCCTAAACCACACCCCCCCTCCACCTTCAACCCCTTTTTCTCTGGAGAAAAAGGGGGCGACCTTCTATTCGGTATGTGAATCATAAATTTACAGCTACTGAAAATAACAACAAAAAATGGCATTTTTAGGTTGGAAAATGAGTTTCCCTTCATGTGGTGGGATGGGTACTCCCAACCACCACCATATAGAAGGTAGAATGGGTGGTGGTGGTGGTGGTGGTGGGGGAGGGGGAGGGGAGGGTGGTGGAGGAGGAAAGGAAAATATTCACCCCTGCTCCAAAATCAGCACGGCTGCACGTACGCTTTGCGCGGTTTTGCCGCCGCATCGAAGAAGCCAGCTGCTCGATCGAGTCCGACCGAATGGGGATAAGAAAAAAAAGCAGAAAAGGACATCAACGACTCTAGCACCGGTCGGTGGTGGGGGGATTTTGGGTGGCAAAATTTGGGGGTGAATGAGAAAAAAACCCCCCCCGGGTAGATTTGGGCGCGTTCTGAACGGGGTGAAAATCGGGACTGGCATCGAGTGCTAGCAGAAATTCACCGAATAACAAACAGACAGGGGAGGAAGCAAGTAAGCAGAAGCCGGTGAGTGAAGGCGAAAGGGAAAAGAAAAAGGTTGGACTGCGGTACTGCGTGGCAGATAAGGAAAAGACACCAGGATCATATTTGGTCTGTTCTTCACTCTTTTTGATGGTGATGCTTTTGGGATGGAGGGTGGGTGTGGGTGTGGGCACGCGAGCTGATAGAAGCAGGCAAGTCCCAGCAGAGCGAACGCGTACGATAAGCCCGTGAGCACTTGGAATGGAGCAAGCAGCAGCAGCAGCAACAACAACAACAAGCAGAACCACCAAGGATGATCTGCGCCATCTTGCCAGCGGCGGGGAGGAGAAAGGTTAATCGCTACAGTGGACCCATCTTCTGCTTCTCATAGACAAGCGCACGGCTGATGTTGCCTACTGCAGCGCCATGCTTCGTGCAGGTTTCGATCCTTATCATTTGCGGCGGGTTCGCCTGTGTGAGTGTGTGTGTGTGCACTCACCGTGCACGACACGGCATGACGACAGCTCTTACCACCAAGGCCTCCCCCCCCCCTCCACCCACACGCTCATGCCCCCCTAATCAACCGTTCGTGGATGGAGCACTGGCCCGGATCATTCGCCGTACCCGTAGCAGATTGAATTATCTTATAAATTGGCTTTATTATGAAAGCCAATAATTTTATCTGATAAAGGTTGCGTAACCCTATTTCGCTTCTTTTCATCTGCTTCGCACGAAGACGCCACCCTCCCTCTAAATCCCACTCACACCATCTCTCTCTTTTTCTATTTTTTCTCTCTCTTTTTCTCCTTTTTTTGTTCGCTCCTTTCACCCATTCACGTCTCAGTGCACCAGCAATCCATGCTTTCTTTATCGTTTCCCTGCGCTGGATGGAGTTTCCTGTTCAGTTTCGTTTTTTGTTTTGTTTCCACACTTACTCTTGCATCCTTTCGTGTTGCATTTTTCTTTTTCTTACACGATTTTTTCACTTGCGTTTCGTTTTCACAAAGTTTTTTTGTTTGTTTTATTCAAACTTCACGCACGACGGACATGTGACCTGGGGAGTTTCTATGTAATAAACACTGATAACGAACGATTTTTTGTTGTTGTTGTTGTGCCTGAAGGAGGACGTAAGGAGAAGCAGAGCCACATTATTCTTCATCCGAGCTACATCAACCAAGCGGAAACATTCCTTTTCCTAAAAATGGCTATTAAAAAAGATAGATTGCATATTATTAGGCGGTTTTCGCGTGCGGATTGCATACCTTGCGGCGCTCTCGTTTTACTATTCCACACGCTGAATGTTTTGTGGCGCGCATTAACAAATCTGGGCTGTTGAGGATATATATATTTTTTTTTACACTGCTCAACTGTCGCTTTTACTGCACAGGTGGGTTGCAGGGTTCAATGGGAAAACATAAATAGAGTAATGAGCATGGGCACTTTGGGCATTTGCTGGAGCGAAGGTAAAACGAATGTTTGCAGCAATAACACTTGTAAAATATGAAAATAACCGCAATCGTTGCCAATGTTGATTTTATCGACGAAATCTTGATTCTGATAACGTGTTTTATCACACAAGGTGTGTTATGGATCACATAACAGTTTAACACATTGTCCTTCGTTTTGTAAAGCAAAACCAACATTTTGTAAACAATTAATTTTTAAAAATGCTTTAAAGATTAGAAATATAAAGTTTCTATTCAACAGCTCTTGTTTTTCATTGTTATTTTTATTATGTACCAGGCGTCTCCATAGGTATTTTGTTTTTTTTTTAATTTTTGTTGCTGTATTTTTGATAAATTTTTAAAATAAATTTTTCAAAGTGATGGATTTCCGATTACAAGAGAAAGTTAATTTCACTATCTTATCTAATCTTTATCGATAGTGTAAATTTTTACTCTACAATCGTATCCTTCTTTCCCCCATTTGCCCACTGTGCATTGAAACTCTGGTGTTGAAGCTAGCCCACCCTCCATTGGCAATGGCGTTTATTTTTTAACTCCCTCCTTTTTCTTCACCGTGGCGAAAGTAAAACTGCTTTCAAATAGATTCTAATGTACATAGTTGCCAGCGCGATAATTCTTGCAAAAAAAAAAATCTCCCAATAGCGCTGCGCACAAAC
>CM032179.1:7598036-7616030 GCA_018908115.1 Anopheles rivulorum
GGGAGGGGGGGGGAGGTAGGGATTTATTTTTCTCACCCAACCATTGCAAGAAGGTGATCGAGTAGTGGCAAGTAGTTGCTAAACTTTCCCTTACATCCTCGTCGCTGGGTTGTGCCCAGCATCCATGGGATGCAGTCATGAATAATCAAAACATAATGAATGCATGCAACCTCCATTCCACGTGGAGACCAAGATTTGGTCCACCGTGAATGTTAGGAAAAGTGTGTGTGTGTGTGTGGGCATGAAAGTTTGTAGATCTCGAAGAAGGCATCCTGGTGCCTGATGATGCGCTTTTGTCCTGAGATGCTTTTGCTCAGTGTGCCGTGTGCCAGTTGAGTGGTGGGCAAGTAGTGTAGAATCTTGGCGAACCGAACGACAAAAACAAAAAAGCTATATTGGAAAGCACTGAGCTAGAATGAGATATGGTACTGCCCACCATCGTCCACCCACGTGCAGAAGCTGGTCGTGTCCGGTTCTCGACGTCCGACCCCACACGAAAGCACATCCACCGTATGGGATGCGGCTGAAGACACCACGCGCACATGTGTGTGTGTGTGTATGGACGATTGTTGTGACACCTGGGTTGGAGTGCACCGTGCTGCCATTAAAACACTCACAACAGTTCTGATTGAGTCTGATGAGGGTCGAATCGATCGCACTTCGGTTGGTCGTGCGCTCGAATAGGCTCGCATCAAAATCATTTGCCAGAACCGTACACCCGAACCCGACGGTGGGTAATGGGTGTTCAACAATTCTTGCACAACGAGCCACCTGTCACAGGCAGTCCCAACTCCCGTGAGCGCTTTGCCTGGTCCGTCGCTTATCGCCTCGGAATGGTCACCGCAGATGGGAATGCTCTCCTGCAGGCGAACGACCAAACCCACCATTTCCCACCGGAGCACTCTGTCACCTTCGTTCGCCAGTAATTAGATAACGTCGGAACTGTCAGTCGGTGGTGTAGCAGCAGCAGTAGCAGTAGTAGTTGAAGGAAAGGAAAAAAAAACGTTTACACATGGGAGTCGAATTCGCACGCTTCTTTCGTTTGCCTCGGGACTGCCATTTATCAATCCACAGTAGGGGGTGCGATTTTTATACTGCTATGCAAGAAGGCGTGCGAGATAGTTTCAAAGATAAACCTTCACCCGAAGCGACGCTTCGATGAGGAATCGAACATCCCAACCGTCGAACACTGGAACGCTCTGTGGAGACATTCAGATAGGGTAGACAGCGAAACTGCGCTCAAACTAGCCCAAGCTGTTACACATTCTTTGACGTTGTTACTGTCGCAGAAATAAGAAAAAAAAAAGAGACAACCATACAAGGGTGAGAAGCGCCACGACAACCCGTGCCGCGTGAACTAATTGAATTGCATCTTCATTTTTCGCTTCCGTGCTTCCGTTTTTCGGCTGCCCTAATCGACTCGCTTCGGGGTGACGTTATTTCTGTAATTAAATTTCCCTTCGCTCACTACTCGCACCATCAGCATGCAGTGTGTGCCACTCCACTGCTCCTTTTGCTCTCTTTATCTCTCTCTTTCTCGCTCTCTCTCTCTATCTTTGCATGTTGGCAGAAAACGAACGTAAAAATTGGGTCCCTAGTTTATACCGGCCGTATACGAGACTTGGCCCATTCGGGCAGCTGCCGCTAGAATGGGTTCCGTTTAATGGGCTTCCTTCAATCTTATCCGAGCTAGCGAGCTTATACGCAGATCGAGCCCTGAACCGGTTGGGCAAACTTATGGCGGTACCTTACCCGCCATCTGGAACACATTTTTCATCGCTCTGATGCGGCCGGACCGTAAGCGGGATAATAATTACTTTCCTGGTGCTGGGAAATGTGTTGCTTTGGCTACTGCCAAAGTGTCCCCGGCGGCCGAGGCTGGTGGATGTGTGCCAGGGTGTTTCGAACGACATTCTTCCCAAAGCTTGCCATTTAAAATGGCACATCGAACCGAAACTGGCCTGACAGACCCCAACGGTTTCAGGGTACAATAATTAATATCTAAATCGAAGCCATTTTTGACCTGCTGTTTGTTTTTAAACATTCTTTACAGTGGGACCACCCTAGCATGGCATTTTTTACTTTTTGCTTCTTCTCACTGTCAAGCGTCTGATTTTGGCGTCAAGCCGTTCCTGGTCACGGCACCAAATGTTGCACTTGTTAAGCCTTTTCATTAGTGCGCTTTCTGTCCCATTCTTGCTCACTTTTTTGGCGCTCTCTCTTTCTCATTCTCTACATCTCTCACGTGATTTAAACAATAAACCTCTGGTGCAAGTTGGTGCAAGCGATCTCGTTCTTTTAGTCGCATCTCACACCAATCAAAGCAATTCTTTCCCTAATCGATCCTCAAAGAATCTTTTCAATCAACGTTAATTAAACGTTTGGGATTCCGTTTGCTATTTACGATGATTTCTGTTGCCCTGTTTTCACATCCCTGTTCCCCGATCCGTTACTGTGCCGCCATCTGGGAGTCACTTTTCCACTGCAGATGTAGTAGGTGCAAATTGCCCAAAAGCAAGACAAGAAACCAAAAACAGGCGCACCCTCATGAATTCCGCTTCTAACCGATCAATGAACAATCCCAGTCTAGTCCTGTGTACGGGACTGTACGAAAGCAATCAAACAGAGCTACATTGCCTGCCAGAGCAAACACGAAACGCTATCGCGCTTGCAACAGGCATTTCAAGGGTTCAAGCACACTGTGTAAACGTGTCCTTCAGTGCAATCCGACCATACCTGACCAGCAAGATAAGGCAGGGTTCTCCACGACACAACACCATGTACACCTACCCACAGCCACACTAAACACACACACACACACACAGAGCACAGGAAAACAAAACTCTATTCGATGTGTTACATCTGTTACATTAGCCGCTCGTACTGTTTACGGACTGTTTCAGCCGCTCTGCTCGGTATGCGTTTGCCCGTATATACGTATTTCGGTGTATTTGAACCCCAACACATTCAGCCGTTTCGTTCTAGCCGGCCAGCTGGTTGGGCTGTTTGGTTGGTTGCGAGTGTTTTTCCGAGCTGTTTACATTTGTGCTCGATTTTGCATTTTCTTCTCGATGTGTGTCTGTACGTGTGTGCGTGTGTATGTCTGTGTTTATTTGATTTGTTTGTTTTACCGTACTGTGCACCGAAGCTTTATTGTGCTTTCGCTTCCCTTGGGTTCGGTAGAAGGTTTTTCGTTTTTCTTCGATTGCTTTGTTTTGCAATGAACTGTGTTCCGGTTCCAAGTTTACCATCTTCAGGTTTGTTCCTTTGCCCACCATTTTGCATGCTCCCGGTCGCTCTTTGTATAAATCCAACCTTTTTTTTCTCATTCTCTCTCTCTCTCGCTTTCTCTCTCTATCTCTCTCTCTCTCTTCTTCCGATTAACGTTCTGTGAATGTTCCCCGTTTAGTCGTTCCTTGATTGCAGATATCCGATTTCTCATCCTTAACCTACCAACTGTTTGGGTGTTGGGGTTTTGTACAGTAAAATCCCCCACGCATGTGGAAAATCGTAACAACCAAGCCTGACTGTAAGCACAGTGAACTCGGCAACAAAAAAAAAGGGCGAAACAATAAAGAAACGTATCATAGGATTGTACATTGTACTCATCTCGCACACAGCATCATTCCGTGCGGTTGTTCAGCGCTCGGTCTCGTTCGTCTTCGTTTGCCGTAGTTCGGTGCGGTGATGGATGGTCCCATGGCACCCCGGCGAGAAAAGCCTTCTGGTACCGGGTAAAAGCCCCAGTCTAGGCTTAGGGCTTAACGCGTCTAATGAATCAGTAAGCTAATCGTGGTGATTAGTGTCATTCGCACTCGAAACATGGCCGCTGATATTGAAGTCATTTGTACGGGTGTACACGGGTGGGAGTTGTTAGGTTCGAAAGAAAAAAGAAATTACACTGACACACACCAGGTACACACGTGTATTTTTTTTAATATTAAAGTTTGCCTGTATCGCACATTTGACAACATAATTTGAGATTATCGATAGATTGAAATTCTAGCTATCTGGAGCTATCAGGATGAATGATCCGGCCTACTTTTTGGAAATTATTGAACTACAGATCATTAATACCACTATGCAGATTGTTGCTCACTGTGTTTTTTTTTAAATTATTTGAAAATACTTTTAGCTCTAGTGAGATATCTTCTAAAACCTTAGAAGATGAAACCTTCTGCAATCAATTTAGCTGAAGCTGGTGAGAGGTTTAACAAATATCAATATCTCTGCAGGAGTGCAGGTCAGTATTAAAGGTAGCGAAGACGCGGTAGTTTGCTAATTTCTCTTCTTTGACATCCTTGTTGCAAAAATAAACAAATTTACCATGCATTTAAAAATAAATTTTAAAAATACCCTTCACCGAACCTTGAAACAGCTAGGACGTTATTCTTCTCAAATGTCGCTCAAATGAGATTCCTACCAAATTGCTTGAATTTGGCACGCGGTATGGCAAAATCGACCAAAACAGTGTCTCCTGTAACAAAGGTTGCATACATTCAGGCTCGTAAATCTTGCATGATGGTGAGTGTGCGTGAACCATCGCAAACGAAACGTCATCCTTACGCACTAGAATACTGATTGGTATATCACTTCGCCCTCTCTTTCTCTCTCTCTCTCTCTCTCTCTCTCTCTCTCACTCTCTTTTTCTCTCTATTTCCCTCGCAATAGTTGTGTATAATAGGTGTTTTTGCTTAAAATTTCATTGGTTTATTCCACACCCAAGGGTAAGGGTGTTGCCCCCTCAGCAATAAGATCGCTACTACGCCATTATTTTCACCCTATCAATGGAATCACACCTTCCCGTCACATACCCTGCACCATGTATCGTTCGCACAGAGTGCGCTTGTATGTGTGGCCTTATTTTGTTTGATTTCCGATCTTTACTTAACCCACCGTTCGCCTTACGCTGGTCGAACGCCCATTTGCGTATCGCTGGCGCTACATACACCTTGTGCTAGCTTAATATATTTACTTAGATTGTTACTTATTCATGCAATCATCCCCGGTAAACGATCGATTTTTTCATCCCTCACGCTCAATTTCGTGATTTCGGTTACTTTTTTTTTTGTTTCTGTCGCGTCCGTTTCCTTGTAGAGCTTGCTTTGTTCTTCGAGCTCAAAGTTCAGACCCTCATTCCATTCCCCCTCCCCCCTCCCCTCTTTGCCTCTCTTCTTTCTAGGCTCCCATCTCCTCCACACGTTTCCGTTCCTGAGTGTGAGTGTGTGGCTGTAGTTAGGTGTAAATTTTCCCGCCCACATGGTCCACCACCTTCCCGCAAGCGTGTAATGTATTTAGATTCTGTCGTGCCTTTTTTTCATCTTCGATCGATCTGCCATCTTAGCTTCTCCTTTGTGTGTAATTTATATTTAAACAAATAAACATAAAACACACTTTTAATATTTGGACAGTAGTTTGTTTCGCTGCAAATTGTTGAATGTTTGGTTTTCTGCGTTCTGGTCCGTTTTCAATTTTTTCCCACCCTCCTCCTGTTTGATTTCCACCACCAACCACCACGCCCCTCCTTCACGCCCGTTTTCTTATTCCAACTGCCTCGCAACCACCAACCCCTCCCCCCCCCCCTCGCCCACCTCACCGACCACTTCCCATTCCGCAACCGATATCCAGTGAACGTGAATATGTTCTAGATTAAGATTTTCCATTTACTTCCATAGCATAATGTACATCAAATTGTTGCCTCCGCCCGTATGTTTTAGAAGCATTTGCGAACAAATCGTATCCGTGTAGTGGCTGTTTTCCGGGTACAGACAGTGTGTTTTGGGGGGGAGGGGAGGGGGGGGGGTCACGGGTACGGATTATGTTTGGTCTTTCGTCCTTGTACTTATGATAGTGTTCCCATGTTGAGTTACTGTTTTTCGTTGGTAAAATTGTAAAACCCTGTTTCCTGTTTACTGCCCTTCCCGTCACACGGCCGTTCATGTTGGGGTTGTACGATATTCGAACACGGGCATCGGACCGTTTTCGAAGGCAACACGCCACGGAACAGCTGCCCTTTTACCGCTCGTCCTAGCTCGCTGTTATGTTCCTTCACTTTTGTTTTATTTACATGTGCTCTCCTGCTCTTTCTCTCTGTCACTCTCACGCTCTCTTTCACACCTTCCCCGTTCGTGCTCCACCGATGGTAATGTACCATAAATGAGTATTAACGAGTAATGTTACCAGCGTACCTATTAGCGATAACCAAGCGTTTAATGCGTGCCCAAAACACAAAAACAAAAAAAAAATGCTCTTTAACAAAACCGGAATGCTGTTTGCTGAGTTTGCGTTTGCATTTGGAATGAAGGAAAGTTGTGTTTCACATATTAATATACATATATATATATATATATACATTAACCTATATATTTAAATCTATATCGTATGTTTAATACATGATTGCGACCGACAAGTTACATATCTGCAACCGTTCCATATGTCTGTGTTTGTGCAAGAAATTTACATATTGGATGATGCGTGAGTATCATCTGTTTCGAATGTTTGTTTCTCTCCGTACGTTACTTTTGTCTTCTCATTCGTTCGCTTTTCCTTTTGTTTGATTTGTGTTGGGAAAGGGGGGGGGGGTGGGGGGGAGGGAAGTCGGTTTTTGTCTTTTATTCGGAAACTATTGCCGTTTTTGTTTTTACTCCCTCTGCTCTTTTATTTATGATGTTTGTTCGTTTTTCTTCTTCTGTTTCTGCTCTGTTTACATCCACCGGAACGAGTTGTGCGAACGAATGTTTTGTTCTTTTGTTTGTCTTTCTCGTCCGTTTTTACTTACCAGTTGTGTGTAATGATTTGTATGATTATTCCTGTCAGCAAGACAACTTACCTAGAAAGCGTGCAAAACGTGTAGCTGAGTTTGCGTATGCGCCCACCGTTGCGCCTCTCCTTCGTGCAGAGTTTGTGTGCATGTGTTCATCAAGCCGTTCACAGGATGAAGAATGTATATAAACATCCAACCTTACTTATAGCATACTGAGTTTCTAATGTTTATTGGACAGTGTTTGTGTTTCCCGAATGAATAAGAAAATTTTATATTAAACAAACAAACAAACAAACAAACAAACATCAACAACAACAAAAACCACCAATTGCATACAACACAAAGCATTTAACAGAACAGAACAAAGCTACTCACCCAATAGGACCGGTCAACAAACATTTCCACCGCTACAGATGTCAAAGAAACTAACCAAATAGTAACTGCTTCATCTATTGTAGCAACAAATACCGTATCACTACCAACACTACTACTACTACTACTACTCTCCTTCTTCAATACTACTCTTACTACCATCTACTACTACTACTCCAGTTCTCAAACAACAAAGATCGTGATCAAACAATGGCAAGTGCTAAGTGAATAAAGCAACCACAAAGCATGTAAACAACACGGCTATAATTATAGCGATAATACTCAAAACAGAACAATTTCACTCAATCTCACACCTACCAATCACCGCCGGGCGGAATGAACCAGCTGCAGTAGCCTGCAATGGGCCCTGAGCTTATGCAATCCGCACAGCGCTTCACACATCTTCAATGAGATGTGCGTGGAAAGCAAATCTGACATAACGCGTGCAAGCGATACACAAAACAAAGGGCCACACACGTACACAAACACACCTCCGAACATCCAAACACACTTGCGAAACAAAACAAAAAGAGCATGAGAGAAACGGAAACGGACCATAGCAAAATGCTTCTTCTTTTGCACGAATGTTTGGCCAAAGAAAAGAAAAAATAGACTGTAGTGGCGATGGTTGGCGTGAGAAGGACGAGAATGCTCATGCTGGCAAGTCGCAGGCAAGTTGGCAGGCTAGCAAAGGCTCATTGTAACGCTGTAGTGCTACCAGGCTTGAACTAGCGGCACAGACACACTTACACCAAGCCACACGTCACCTATACACGCATAAAATCAAACAAACACATAACAACAAACAAACAAACACAGCTTTGTTTGGGGACTCGACCGTTAAGGCATGGATGCCGGAGGTTGGAACTAAAATGTCCCCGTTTGACAGGCGGCTAGAAGCATTGCACGATGTCTGTGCTGTGTGAAGCACACTTAGTAACTCAAGTGACACTTGACACATGTGTTACAATTACAATGGCTGCAGTGCTGGCGCCCATCAGCTAGATAAAAAAAAAAACAAAACAAAACAATAATCCCCCCCACCCCCTCGCACAAGTCTATCATAAACCGTACATCCAACACACACACACACACACACACACAGCGAAGCTCTTCCAACAAAACAAAACAACATGGCGTAGCTTGCAAAGATCCACTCCTTCTCGATCGCGGTCTCTAACACTCGGTCTCAACAATGTGTCACTAACATCATCTACCACATACAATGCATCTAACAACAGTTAACAAGCTCCACCACTGCCAACACAACAACAACAACAACAAAGGTCACTAACTCTATGATCCCTCTACCAAATACCGCAACCACCACTACCACCATTATCACCACCATCGCCACCACCACCACTATCGCCATTGTAAAACAAGTTGCAACATTCTAACATTAGCCACCGTTACTCCACTATGACCGATTTACAGCTGAGTTGCAAGTCAATAAATTTCTCTCTCTGTTTCTCTCTCTTTTACCCCCCACCGCCAATGTGTGACCGAATGATGTTATGTGTGAATACTGTTTGTACTGATGCGTATGCGTATGTGTGCGCGTGTGTGTGTATGCGTTAATGTGTGAACGATGGCCACTCCGGGGTCGTCCGCTTGACCTGTGTACGATGGCACGGTCGGCATATCTTCCCGTTTTCCTTTACTCCTTTCAAACAATCACAAAAACAATCCACACACACACCCACACACCAACACCACTCACATCCCATCCCCTCATGCCTCGTGCCATGCTCCTCGCTTCCTGCCGTACATCTTCCCTTGCCTCCAATTCCCGAAATCCGTACAATTCCTTCCTTACGCTGTTATTGTAGGTGGCAAGAACAATCTCGACGATAGTCTGACGCTGCGGATGCACCGTGGCAAAGGTGTTGCCTCGCTGATGGAGTCGACGATACGCGCACAGAACGCGGTCCGTATGTCGCTGGAAGGTTCTGGCCGGGGACCGCCACCAACGCCACCACCGCACACGGCACAGCAGCAGCATCATCAACCTGCGTCACAACCGCCACCGTCACAGACAGACGCGCAGAACGGTGGCACCAGTACGGACGGTGGCAGTAGCGGTACCTCGCCGAATCCTCAAATTTCGATCTCACGTGCCTCGAGCGGGAACGTCGTCGTGCTGCCGTGTCCCCGGCCCACGGCCTCGACCACCGGCGCGTCCGCAACCGGCCTCCAGATATCCCTGCACAATCATCACCATCACCATCACCATCATCACCATCATCACAGCTACCATGGGCCGCCGACGGTACCGGGTGCACCGGTAGCAACACCCACCACCCAGTCCACCCAGCAGTCGGGGGGCGGCCGGCACCATTCGGCGGGCAGTCGGCGCAAGAGCGTATTCAAGGAGGCACCGGTCGGGGTGTCGCGGGACCTTTCGCCCAACTCGTCCAAAAAGCTGGGCAAGAAGCACCTGAAGGTGCAGGTGAAACGCTTCCGTATGGAGACGAAGGCGGCCAAAACGCTCGGCATCATCGTCGGTGGATTCATCTTCTGCTGGTTGCCGTTCTTCACCATGTACCTGACGCGCGCGTTCTGCGCCGAGTGCATCAACAGTCTGCTGTTTTCGGTGCTGTTCTGGCTCGGGTACTGCAACTCCGCCGTCAACCCGTTCATCTACGCCCTCTTCTCGAAGGACTTCCGGCAGGCGTTCAAGCGCATTATCCTCCGGTGTCTCTGCTCGAAGCGGCTCAAGCTGAATCTGCTGCTGAAGAAGAACTCGGCGCACAACAACACTACGAACCACTCGTACAGCCCGTCGGCGTTCACACCGATCGCGTCGACGCCTCGCACCGAGATCGCGGAGAGTGGAGTGACTGGCGGTGTGTTCAGATGACGCGCCAGCCATCCGTTGGGGACGACAGCTCCATCGGTTGCGCCCGGGTCCGGATCCGCCGTTGGTGTCGACGGTCGACAGCAGCAGTTGCTGCAGGTGCTGACGTCCGCAGCAAACAGTGCAAGTGTTTCACCGACCCCGACCATGGCGGGACTGGCGGGTGCTGACAGTGTGGACGATACACGACTACGGCCTCCTGTGCGCGGTGATCAAACGACAGAAAGTAGCTTCGACGATGATGAGGACGACGACGACAGAGAGACGATGGAGGGCGACGAGGTGAAGCCTCGGGCACCGGTAGCAATTGTTGAGCACTGTCCCATGTCCGATCGGCAAACGTCACTGCAGAGTGACGGTGTGGAACGAAGTGTTATACCATTGCATGATATCTCGCCGACGGTGGCAATGCGCACCAGTCCGTACGAAGCGGCCCGTGAGGACCGGCGTGACGACGCTTCCACCATAACGTTCCTGTAAGCGGAACAGAAATCAAACATGCGACCAGCAGGTTCGCTAACATCTTCCAGAGTTTGTCACACCATAGCAGACTTTCAACATCCAGCTACACACATACACACACACACAGATATAAGTATATATATATAAACATTCACGTGTGTGCACACAAGTCGCCACACGTAAACACAAATCACAGAGAATGTCTCCTGGTAGTACTACCACACTTAGTGAGTGCAAAATGTCAATCAGCAAAGCAAAAACCACTACATCAACACAGGGTATTAGCACAGTAAGCGCAGCAGCAGCGAACGGAACCCGCGCGCTCAGCTGTGAGCAGACGCTTCGCATCACGGACACAGACGGAGCATCATCTCCGAACGTTGTGAGTAGCCGGTAAGCGGACGTGTATCTAGTAAAAGCGGCTGGACGGTTAAACAGTATTCTTCTTGCTTGTATGTGTACGAGCGTTAACTAAGCGCTTCCCAGTATCCCATGTTGCTTCGTGCGTAGCGTCATGCGTCTGACAAGTACGCTACACAACACACGCATGCACACCTTCCCAGCTGGCCTGCGAGCGTGACAAGCAAGAACAGCATCACACGATGCAGCAAACGCAACAGTTGGGAACAAAGAAGGGAGAACGAAGATGGGAAAAAAGCAAAAAGCAGAAAGCGGCAGCAACAATCCTGACAAAGAAGTAAACGTAACAATAGCAATGATAATGGATAACTAGTAATAACCGTAGCGTACTAATAAGCGTAAGTCCGTAGCCAGTAAGCAGAGTAATAATATTAAACATCATATTAATAACAATAATGATAAAAACATAATAATAATAATCAGAATAAAAACAATCTCCCCATTGCCATTTTTGCGCCGATAAATGTATCCCCCTCAACACACAGCAGTATGTACCTTATGGCACGGCCATGGTAATCTGCTTGTTCTGCGCTGCAAGCTTACATTTTCCCAATGGTTTTCATCCTCTGTTTTGTTTCGCCTTTTTGTTTCTGGTTTTGGGGNAAGCAGAGTAATAATATTAAACATCATATTAATAACAATAATGATAAAAACATAATAATAATAATCAGAATAAAAACAATCTCCCCATTGCCATTTTTGCGCCGATAAATGTATCCCCCTCAACACACAGCAGTATGTACCTTATGGCACGGCCATGGTAATCTGCTTGTTCTGCGCTGCAAGCTTACATTTTCCCAATGGTTTTCATCCTCTGTTTTGTTTCGCCTTTTTGTTTCTGGTTTTGGGGTTTTATCTTTACCTGTCAAACACGCGTTTGACAGCTACCGAATTGTTTTAGTTTTAGTGCGAAAACAGTGTGTTGGGTTTTATTTTTATTTTTATTGTTATTTTGTTTCTTAGTGTGTGAAGATGTAAAGTACACGTCTGTTGTGGCATCTGTATGATGCTTTTGTGCATAGAAAGAGTGAACGTGTCAACAACAACATACAAAAAAAAAACAAACATAAACTAGAAATCAGGTTAATGTTGTGTACTGTCACACTCGTCCAAGGTTTCCGAGCGCCTTGTGCTGATGTTATTTGCTCAAAGCGGTTAAAATCAAGAAGGTAGTATCGAGATACAAATTGTTACGCATATTGATTGTTGTATCGATGTTTGCAGCGACAATACATGTCTAGCCAAAACTGTTTTACACTAGCCATAAATGTTAAGCGAACATGCATGCATGCGGAGGTTTTTCCTTCTTCTAATGCTGGCATTTATGTGACTGGCAGCTTTCAGCACAGTTGCAAGTGGTGCCAACTAGTTCAGCGACTATTGCCGTTTGCATATATCGCCAAACCTGTACAATACAACAAACAACCTAGACCGCTAGTGCGGGCGCCATTTTGTCGGTCTAATTGGCGAAGCTGTCAGATTAGTGTTGCTACTTTTGCTGGCAAAAGATCGAGAAATCACGTGCCATCGTGTAGCGTGTGGCGGTCGAGAGCGATAAGAGCGACCATCCAGCAGAGCGTCACGGATCACCAGCACACATACAAAATGGCGCCCGTCGAATGGTGATGGTGTGATTACGCTGTCCCCTTTCCACATTATTGCACAAGCCAAACAAATCAAAACCACAAACTCCTCATTACTTATGCCTTCGTGGCAGCAAACCCGAGCGCCAAAAGCAAAACAAACAAACCGGGATCGGACCCGTGTCTTCCGGCTTCCGGCAAGCCGGTTGACGCCATCGCCATCGAGATTGAGCCGGATCGGCGAACCCGGTGATGGACACGCTGTTACGCAAAAGCACGTCGCCATCGCTTGTCGCCATTTTTTTTGTTGTTGTTGTTGCTGCTGTTTTGTTTTGTTTTGGAAGCGAGGGCGGCTGGCGAATGTGCCAGACAGGAAGGAAGATTGCGTTCACGTTCCTTCTTTTGCGTCCGTCTGCTGTCGTACACGTGCCTGTCCTACAGTTCACCAGCCCGGCGGTGGTCTTGCGAGATGTGCGATTTAGTAAAGGCGCCCAATAGAATAGAAGCAAATAATAGGAAAAACATGAGAGAAAAAAAAGCTTCCAATACAAGAGAAGGGGGAGTGGGGGGTGGGAGGAAAGAGCGTGGGAAAGAGAGAAAGGAGACGTGGGAATAAATAGGCAAACAAAGCAGGCGAAACCCACCGACCAGTTTGCCACGGAAATAATCGTTTCGATAGCGTCGTGCAATGCGGCTAGCATAATCTGCAGGCGAAATGAGTAAACTTACCAACCGTGCCAATGGGAAATGCAGACAAAAAAAAACCAACAGCGAAGAAAGGCAAGCATGGCAAGGGGGTAAAAACAGCTTCATTTTTGCAACGCTGGCGTCCCCTAGCGTAAAGGCTTACCACTCAAGCACCCGAGCGCGGCACAAAAAGGTGAAAGATGGGTCCGGAATTCAGAGCAAAAAAAAAAAAGGAAAAAAGAAAGCAAATAAACAAAAAAGGTAGAGAACAGAATAATAAAATGGTGTAGTTGTTTACATCAGACACGCAAACAAACTAGTAGACGGAATGAGGGGACGCGGGCGCAACGGTTGTCGGTGAGATAGAAACGATACAGCCCCGTACACACTTAATCGCTTTCGCAGACAATCAAACAGCCCCCGAGACAGCAGGAAAGGCCATCAAAACGCGCGCTAGTTGCGGTGACAGCTTAGACGTTCGATACAAAAGCGCGCAGCAGGCAGCAAAGAACAACAAGCGAGCATAGAGCAACAGAAACAACCAAGGAAGCAAGCAAACAAACAAACAAACAAACAAAAACCACGGCCAGCAAACAGCAGCCGTACCGGTTCTTGGGATGCAATAGGTGGGTGAAAGTTCGCTTCGCCTTACGCACACTGTTACCCGGTGCGCAACCGTACGTCCCGGTGCTAATTGACATTCCTGTCATTGTGTGTTTGTTTTTCGGTATGGCGCGAAACCGTACTGTCACCCGCTTGTCAATCACACGTAGCGGGCATCAACCGGCACAATCGATTCCGGGCACGTAACGATTAGTGCTGCATTTAATGGGATGTTTTGTTTTCGTATGTTTGTGGACACCGGATGGAAAATGGAAATTAAATGGTACGCAGCACGGAACCGTCGAACGCTGGTAGGATGTGCTCGAACGATCGGAATCTTTTTTTTTTTCTACTTAAATCCCATTCCACTTTTTTGCTTTGTGCGGAAGTACGAGAAATCTTCAGCTGCGTCCCCAGCGATTTAGGGATGATGGGAAGCTTTCGTGCGCATTTATGTTCATGCGCTGCATTATGGTCATCCACCCACGGTAAAGCATCTCCAACTCCGGTCGTTTCATATTTTATAGCACCCGTATTTGAGCTTATTGAATTTTATGGTACGCGGACGACTGAAGCACCTGGCCCATAAGTAAGTACGGCTGTACCGGGTACGGAAAGACGGTTTAATATGCAAAAAAAAAAAACAAATAAAACACACAAAAACCTTTGCCCTTCCAAACCAAGAGCTGGAAGTTGATGGTCGTAAGTTTTTCGTTTTAAGGGCAAACAAAAAATCGAATTAGTACCACACGAGCGGCACGAAGCAACAGCAGTACAGCGGGGCAACATTTTCGCACTGCCTAATGTGCTTGCTTGTGCGTTGAAGAAAAAAAAAACTAAACAATCCTTCAAACAAGACTTTCCGCCATTTGCGAAATTTTGAAGGTAAAATATGGCTAAAACCAAGTTTTAAAAAATGTTCCCAAACGACCTTCCGAATGAAGTACGGAGCAGTTAGATTGATAGTAGAGCTGCATCTTGGGAAAGAAGCGTGCGTTCACGTTCGAACTTTGGGCAGGTCAACAAAAAAAGAAAATCACTGTTACAAATAAAAAAAAAAAGATCGACAATGCCTTTCGCTTGTGCATACCTTTCAGGCGCATTACGCTGTCTGACAGCATCGAACAGCGACTGCAGGGCCGCGACTGTCGGGCCACTCGTTAGCGCGCACGAACGCTTGTCTCCCAGCTGTTTCTGCACCTTCTCTTACCCTCACGATGCTTTTTCTTTCCTGCTTCCGTATGTTCCGATTTATGTTTCCCCGCAAAGCACGTGTCGACGAATGGGGTTGCGCCGCGCATCCGCCGATCGCTGCACTTCGCTCACTAGGGGAAGGGGAAGGGTTGAGGGAGGGCACGGGAGAACGGTGAGAGTGAGGGTGCTGCCAGAGCAACAGCAGCATCACCCGAGAGCGTTTACATTATTATTTTGCCGTCACGTTAAACCTTCGCCCTGCCCACGCCGCATTCGCATCGGAACGAGCGCGTACGTAGCACATGTCGTGCGCCTGCAGCGTAGGCAAGACGCGTGTCGCACGGTTTCGCCGTTCGCCCGTGTGCGCTACCTGGAGCCTCGATACGGTGCCCCCGCGCGGGTAGGCAATGTTTAGCAACGTGCGCCTGCACTGGCAAACCCATCTGCAGCAACCAACATTGCTCTTTTCCGTACGTTTCGCAACAAACACTCATACTAAACGTTTATTCCGATTGTTTTCCATCCCGTTTTTCTTCTCTCTGCACACAACCAATCCCCCCCCACCCAAACCTCCTTCCCCTTCCTTCATTCCCTTCGTACGCGGTACCGCCGTACCTCGTGGCTGTGTTACGGCCGCACCGTACTGTTTTGTTTGCTTTTTGTTTCACGCAGGCATGGGCAATCGCTTCGACGACAATCGGCTCACGTTGCGGATACATCGGGGTCGCGGTTCGACCAGCGCACCATTGCACGAATCGCCGCACAGCAACGGCAGCACGCACAGTACCACGACCAGCATCGGTAGCGCGTCGCCCGAGCGGCTGTCCCGCTACTCGACGCGCGGCAAACTGGCCGGCCACGGTACCGGTGCGCATCCGCCCGCCCATCACGAGAAGATCAAGATCTCCGTCTCGTACCCGTCGACGGAGAACGTCGCCCAGAGCTGCCATGCCGAGGCGGGCGCCGCGTCCACGTCGGCCATGGGCGGACCGGGCGGTTCCACCGCCGGCACGAAGCTGCTCTACGCCGTCCACTATTCGTCGTCGAACGGGCGGGAGAGCAATGCGTCCCAGATCTTCCGCCGCCCATCCAAGGAGCAGCAGATGAGCAGCGTACTAGGCGGCTCGACCCAGTACCTGACCGTGTCCGAGCAGCAACAGCAGCAGCAACAGCAACAGCAGCAACAGCAGCAGCAGCACCGTGAACGTGGCAGCAGCTTTCTGTCGCCTCGCGCCAGCAAGCGGATGGGCAAGCGCAACATCAAGGCGCAGGTGAAGCGGTTCCGCATGGAGACGAAGGCGGCCAAAACGCTCGCGATCATCGTCGGGCTGTTCGTGCTGTGCTGGTTGCCGTTCTTCACCATGTACCTGGTGCGCCCGTTCTGCGACGACTGCATCAACGAGCTGCTCTTCTCGATCGTCTTCTGGATCGGGTACTGCAACTCCGCGATCAACCCAATGATCTACGCCCTCTTCTCCAAGGACTTCCGGTTCGCGTTCAAGCGCATCATCTGCCGGTGCTTCTGCTCGGGCGGCCGGTTCCCGGGCGCGGTCGGTAGCCGCCGCGGCTCGGACATGTCGCAGATGCGGGCGCACGGTGGCCGCACGCCCAGCATCTCGCCGAGTGCCGCCGCCCAGTCGCTGTGCGACGACAGCGATCCGGTCGGGGGCGATCTGTCCGACTCCAGATGACGCACGTCGTACGCACCGAGCATCAGTTCGACCTCCAGCCCCGGCTGCGGCATGATGCTACTCGCCAGCACCACCGTCAGCAGCAGTGGTGGTGGAGGAAGTGCTGGAGGTGCTGGCGCTGGTGGAGGAGGAAGCGGGCTGGCAGGGACCGGTGCCGTGGGAGAGGGAGGCGGGCAGGGAGGGGGACAGGGGGGGAGGAGTAGCATCGGTGGTGGGGGTACGGTTGCTACCAGCAGTGCCGCCAGTGGTATGGCCCAAGCCGCCTGCCCAACCACGTCCACCATTGCCGGCAGCGGCTGTACCGTGCGCACACCGAACGTCTACGACATCTGTCATCCGCTCGTGATGGAGAACCCTGCTAGCGGTGGCAGTGGCATTGGGCCGCTGCAGGGCCACCCGCTTGCGCCGTTGCCACCGCTGCGGAACCGCCTCGAACCGGACGCGTCACGCAGTCTCCGGCGGCTAAACATTTGATCGTTTTGGGATCGCTCCATCTGGCACTTTTGCGACCAAAGATAGAGCACACACACACACACACACCGACCGGCAGACAAAAGGGGGTCACCATGTACATAATGCCACAATGTCGCACAGCATATCACGCGCAAAGGAACGGTTCGAAACCGTCAAGATAAAGCAAAACAGCAACATAAACAACTAAATCTGGTATGTGTGTCTGACTCTTACTGCACTGTATGTAACTTTAGCTACTAAGGGTAAATGTAAGTGTAATGTTTTATTATATAAATACGGGTAAACTACGCAGAGAAAAAGAAAACAACACAAAACAAAACAAAAAAAAAGCCATAACGAGGCCAAGAGGTGAAACAACCCAACAGTGGACGTGCGGCGTTATTCAGCAAACAATCGTTGCAAACGTTGTATTATGCACTATACGCCTAGCCCTTACCTAGGCTGCACTTACTGTCCTTCTTCGCAAAGCGCAACAGCTGTGGATAGCTGTGGGAGGAAAAACTTAACATCTCCCCCCCCCCCACCGCTCCCTCTCCCTCTGTTCCTCCCTCTGCAATCATTTCCTTTTGCATCGAGACGGAAATCACAGCACCATTACGGCTAATTAGCAGGACAGCATGGCTGACAGAACAACCGGACGAGCCGAATTAAAGGTAAGCAGAATCAGAAACCGAGCACAACGCACCGATTCCCGCACGTGTGTTTGTACAGTGTAGGACAGAACAAGTGCAACGGATCGACAACAATTGATTTGAACGATTCGGGATAAAACTAGTAACTAATAGCGTCAACGAACATTGCAAAATACAGTCAAGTCTCACTAAGCTGCAAGCTGACAGGACCGCCATCTTGCAGATAGACTTGACATTCAGTGTTTGTTTACCA